>JAIPRM010000973.1:0-44359 GCA_025469315.1 Stegophylla sp. TES_Ste_2020 | reverse complement strand
CAGAAAAAAAAAAGAAAAAAAAACATCATTGTAAAAACACTAGCTTCTTCACTTCATTCAGGATCTAAAATTAATAATATAGAATATCAATTTTCCAAGTGTCAGATACAAAAATAAAATTTACAATGAATTTAAAAATAATATTATTTTTGAAAAAAGCCATATTTTGACGGCACTAATGCTGAGCCGTGAATTAAGTAATTAAGCCGTGAATTAAGTAATTAAGTAATGAACATAGTTTGCCGCTTTACATTTTCTTTCCATTAGATATCATTTAACGTTAACATTTTTCTTCCAGATTTAGGTATAATATTATTAATTCTTCGAACTTCGACGTAACTAAAAAATGCTCCGTTAAATTAAGCAAAATTCGTAACTCATCATATCGGACGCGTTCGTGGTCCAAAAGACATAAAAAGTAAAACAATATTTCCCTTGATTTAGCAATTAATAGTCAAAATATTCTCAAAAAGAATTGATATTATCTTTCAGTATCTGTATACCTACATTCAAATGCAAATTTATTACGAAATTTAAATTCCCGTTTAACCACTAATTTGTATGTCACGACTTTTTTTGTGCTTCATTCATTTCAATACCAATGATATAAAAATGTTTTGACAAACTGTTAAAATACCAGTAGGCGTGTACGATTTTCGAAAAATTTTATCATCAATCATAATACTAGTTCTTAAAAAATACCGAGGGTAGCCTTAACGAATCGATTTAAGACGTACGCTCAAAATTAAAAATGGTCATTTATTACAAAATCCGTCTTTTAACTGTTTAAAATTTGAAAAAAATAAAAATTTAGATTGGATTATTTGAGTATTACATTGAAATTAAAAGAAACAAAGAAAAATAATTGCTAACATTTATGTTGGTGCGATGAATTGCACAGATTATGACGAGTCCAAAATATTGGTTAGGTAATAAAAATTAAGTAACTTTACAAATTACACTGTAGAAAATACTTGGCCAATTAATTATTTTATAAAATTATAACTGACGTATTTAAAAAAAAAATATCAA
The DNA here is from genome assembly GCA_025469315.1 of Stegophylla sp. TES_Ste_2020. Lineage (NCBI taxonomy): Eukaryota > Metazoa > Arthropoda > Insecta > Hemiptera > Aphididae > Stegophylla > Stegophylla sp. TES_Ste_2020. The sequence continues at coordinate 43,327 of JAIPRM010000973.1, read as the reverse complement.
TCAACAATCAACATTTATAAAACTGAATACTTACTTTTAATTTTGCATTCTATCCTACTTGTAGCTTTAGTGTCGATGTCTAAGTATATTAAATTATATGTACCATAACTGTGTATTTCACAGAATATACATCACTGATTTTCAAATTCAAAAACGTGTGTCTGAAACTCGTGTTCCAGAAAATAATTATAACAAATTAACGGTGCATTCATGTGGAATCATTGTGGTGTCGTGCGAAATAATTAAAATAGTTTCCCTCTTTCTTCTTGCAATTCCTCGGCTGGCACTCGTCACGTTTCTCCGGCAGCTTTCAGTCGGAGCAGAGGAACTTTGAAACGGTTTTCGATCAAACTTCACGCGAACGAATTCGGAGAAAGTGCTATCAGAAATTTGGAACCCAATCGCGCGTATACGTTTTGTGTGTGTGTGTGTGTGTGTGTGTACGAACTCGAGTAACAAATTATTCGCCGAAAGACGCAGAGAGCACGATTCGCTGGCCTCACATTCGCCGAACTGTAAGAATTCGAGTTTTTTTTTTATATAATCTCTTTTTTTTCTTTTCTTTTTCTTTTTTTGTGTCGCACATATTATTTGCCGATCGCGACCCTCATTCGGGCTGCACAAAACGCGCAACGGACTATATACACCACTGCAGCAGCAATTTGGTGGATGCAGTCTGCGGCCCCGGACGTTTTGCAAATAAGGGTAAAAAATAAATACACACACACACACACACACACACATATATATATATATACATGTGGGAGAGAGAGGGATGACGCGCGAAGGGGTGAAAAATTACTTTTCACTGTTCAGCAACAGATGTTCCACATCCGCGGCGGCGGCGCACGGTCTGCCGTTATATTACGCGGGCGGCGGCGGCGGCGGCGCGCGCGCGATGTCCCTTCTGCCCCGGCCGACATTCCGAACCACAGTTGTTTTGATGGGGAAAAAAATGAAATCCCTTTTGTTATCCCTTCGGGTTATTGCGAATTCCTGAACACGTACTAAGCTCTTTAATTAAAATGCCTGCCGTTCTTGGCCGATGATGTACACACCGCTTAAGGCCTATACGCGTCTTTATGTGCGTATACGTTAGGTTAGCATATACACGCACGCACGCACGTGTATGTGTGTGTGTATGTATAACCACCCTAGTCGTACAGGGGTAGTAGTGTAGAGTATTATTATATGTAGCCGTCCATCACTCGCTCACCCTACATCCGACACTGAGCCAGTGCGCCGGAAGCGCCGAGTTGTCGTATCACAGCCCGATAGGCGCGTAAAACACGCGCCAATATACTATATTTTAAATGTACACACACACGCACCTATTGTACACGTTGTACACGAGTTACACGATTACTCTGCCACCGTCGTCGGTCCGGATGACGATAACGTGGTTATCATTCGTCCGGTAGCAGCGAGAGGTTTTCGGAATTCCGGGTACCACTGAGTACCACGGGTCGGTCGGGGGATGTATACTGCAGTTATATTATTACATAAAATGTAATAATAATATATTATCCCGATAACGACGAACCTGTTAGCCGGTCGGTGAATTCGTCTATATATATATATATATACCTAATATAATATACGTCGAAACGGAGATATATATTTTTACAGGGTGTATCAGAATGTTCTGAACAATAACTTTTTTTCTGAAAATTATTACTACAGCATTGTGCTACAGTAATAATAATTAGTAATCTTTTTTTTTTTTTTTAGGACCCAAATTTAAAATATGAAATTTTATACTACAGTTTTAGACAAAATTCAAAATAGTCTTTTTTTGAATATGAATTTTAGAAAAATATTGGTGCTTAAATCTCTAATAAAGGTTAATCCATTATTTTTCTAAGATTTTTATACGTTTGAGAATAATTTAACAATATTGTGTTAAATAAGACATAATATCACCAATTGACATCATAATACAACCATTTTTATGACGTATTTGACAAAATTATTAAATTATATGTAATAAAATAAAAGAATAAAAATTAAGAAAATTAAAGATTTAAGCGCTAATATTTTTCTAAAAATAAGATTCACAAAATGGCTATTTTGATTTTTTTTTCTTTTAACTGTAGTATAAAATTTCAAATTTAAAAATTTGGGTCTTAAAAAACTATACTAAATTATACATTATTACTGTAGCGCAATGCCGTAATAACAATTTTCAGCAAAAAAAAAAAAAAAGATAAAAATTATTAATAGGAAAACATTTATTTCATATGTCAGATCTTTCTGATACACCCTCTATAAATATACATATTAAAAAAACTTGCGTTAAATAACATATGATTTACGACCATTATCCATGCGAATAATATAATACACGACGATAATATTATTATCGTATTGAAAATTTTTAACTATAATTACAGACTTCGAAACCTGGTGAATACATTAAATCGAGATAACTGAGATGAGCAACTAAATGTCCGCGATCCTCGTCCAGCTATCATACCATTATTATCTGAAAACCTTGTGCTTTTATAATATTTTTATCCATACATTTACACGTAAAATGAAAGCTGACAATAATAATACAATATTTCACATAAATCCAAAATAATGATTTTGGAAATAAAAATTATTTATGGCATTTTATGCTATTACAGCGTTTAATGTTCTAAAAATTGACTCTTCAGTGAGTCCAAATCCCTAGCAGTGTTGAATCCAGGCATTTTTATACTGAGGACTCCTATTCATTTTTTAGTCGTTGGCCGTAGTTTTTGCCAGTTTTATTATTTGTTTCATAAATAAAGTACAGTTAACAAATGCAATTAGAAACAGTAAGTTCATTTGATGCAGTAAAAAACATAAAAAAAATAAATAATTTGAAATGTCTAAAAATCATCTTAAAATAATAAAAAATTTTGAATAAATGCATTTAAAATTCTCAAAAATATCCTTCAAATTTTTTAAGTATACTAAAAATCATAATTTTAAAAATATAAAAAATTATCATCTAACTTTAAGTAAGAAAAAAATTATTTTAATAAATAATAAAATAATATTTTGTGATCTGTAATAAAAATATCCGTGCTAAAGTCATGGACGTATTATGGCAATATTGAATATAAAAGAGATTTTGATTCGGGCATTTCACTTTAAACACACATCACTGTAAACTCGCGAAAGCCGAACAGATACTAAACAACAATATCAAATAATTAACAGATACCTACTAAAAATTAACCTACTTAATCTAGAAATAAATTACTGATATGGTACATATATTTAATCCCCTAGACCCTAATTCCCTAAAAATAAATTTATGGTACATATATCTAATCACTTAATTCCCTAAAAATAAATTAAATCAGCCCTGAATTGCCTTATCTTATAGAATATCCAGGCAAAATCATATGAAGTTGCACCCTTATACAGCTTATGTAAAATATTATTTTACAAAATAAAAATTTAACGTCTATGCGTATAGCATGTATAAAAAAAAAAAGTTAAGTAAAGCAAAGCAAAGATAAGCAAAATAAAGTATAGGCAAGAAGTATGGACAAACTTCACACCATGGGTACTTTTTGTTTCTCGGGTCAGATACTCTTGGTGGGTGTATTGCATTTTAAAACATTTTTTTTATTTATGATTAAATTTATTTTTTGATAAATATTGAGTATAATGGGTATAACGATGATATTGAATTTTCTCAGCGATTGAAATTTGATAAAATTAACTAAAAATAAATTTTGATAAGATGGACTTTAAAATCATTCACGCTTGCGATCTGCTGTTTAGCCGCCCCTGATCTAGAGGCATATGAAGTATCAAAAAGTTACTATTCGAAACTTTTGGACAAGTATTTCTATACAAAAATGTGTACAAACAAAGAAAAAGAAAAAAGGAAAAATGAAAAATAAACATCATTGTAAAAACTCTAGCTTCTTATCTTCGCTCAGAATCTAAAAAATACATGAAATTTTATGAATTGATGGAATTTGTAAAAAACAAATTCTGTGAAATGAACTAAAAAAGAAAATATGACGTAAAAAAGCAAAAAAATTAATATCGTTAAAAAATGTAAAATAAAAGTTTCATAAATAAAATTTGTTATCACATTATTCAAAATTCGTGCTTAGAAAACTACGTTTCACTATCAACTAAAAAAAAAAAAAAATACTTTTTTCTATAAATTTAGAGCCCTAGTTATTAGTGGGAGTAATAGTGTTACATATTATTTATGCCCTTGTTCTGAAATTCATCTAATGTTTTCCAAATGTGATATTCCTAATAGTTTCGCGCTTTTTGTTCGTTTCATTATAATTTCGTGTCTGTTGTTTCGGAGAAAATTTATCGTGCGTTTTGAATAACGCTTTTTGTCCGCAACAATACAATATCTGCGCATAGCATTATCAACAGTGGTTCGCGATAATAAATTGCCGAGATAAATGTTCTTTACTCTCTCTCACCCTTTCTCTCTCGCTCTTTCGAAAACGCTTAGAAATGAGTTATTTGTTTGACTTTTCGATCGCCTCCTCCCGTATATTATTTTATTTCATTAAACTCACTGATTATACAGTTCTATGACAATGCAAAAAAAATAAAAAATGAATATTTTTATTGAATATTATATTAAATTTGTCTCTTTATGGTATTATGCAATGTGTTCTATTGAAATACTCGTTTTGCAATACATAACTCTCAAGCATAGCCGTTTCGGGTGACTTTTGGAAGTACAATATATATTGTTATTAAAAAAAATAATACTCCATGAATGATGCTCATTCTCGGGGAATATTTATATCCCCATTGAATGGGTACAGTTACAATTCACAGCATAAAAAATATTTGCGTTGTAATAAAATATATTTATTATTACTTTTTTTTTTTTGTTATATCACTCATATGCAATGGCAATTTTCAAATACTATTTGAATTTTTCGGAGAATAATGAATTGTTCAATTTAAATAATCATAGCATGAAATTTTATTAATCTCGAAGGCTGTTTGCTACTCATAATATAAAATTATCGAAATAAAAACTTTATTTTTTTTTTTATTACTTTTATAACAATTTCAATAATAATAAAAGTGAGTTAAACTATTTGTATTTTATTCCTATTAAGTATAAAAAATCTTATATAGATATTCGTACAGTCTATACAACGACTAAACATTATAATTATAACTTTTTTCAATTTAAATCAAAAATTGTTTTCATATAAACAGCAAATTTTATGTTTTATCAAAGGTTTTTTCTGTCATTTTTCAAACTATATTTAAAGCACAACATGGTTTAAATTTCAATAAAATGTGTTGGCTGTAGAAATTGAAATTATTATTAGGGAGTAAATTATTTATACAAGTACTTGCTCTGATCAAATTTCAAAACGTTAATATTATGCATTAAGTGTATTCCTAAATACTTATCAATATAGAATACGCAATTTTGATTTTGAATCACATAATAGCATATTTTAAATTAAAAAGAGATGTTGGCCTACAATTTGAGTTTGCATAAAATAACTCTGTTTTTGCTCATTAGTTAAACGGAGAATACAAATAAGTAGTATTCTTAAATTATTATATTAGGCTCATAAAAATCCATTAAGTAGTCCCTTCATTAGAATTTTCATGGGGTTATTTGAGAATACGAAAAATTTGGGTTAATTCTCAAAACAAATGGAAATCAAAAAGCTTTATTGTTAATACCACTCTTTACGCTTAATGTGTGTTTCAAAAATGTATTTAAAAACAAACGGATTTGTTCTGAAAAAAAATAAATAAATAAAAAATAAATAAAGGACATAACTAACGAAACTTTAATCGTGCACGATCATTTTTTCATTACTTTGTAGTTTTAAACGTTATATTTTTATTACAATGTCGGGAAAATTTGAACATAAATTACAACTTTACATAAAACTAAAATTAAAAGAGTTTTATTCGTTTTTTGCTCAGTATGCGCCAAAATAGTTACCATACAACGCATACCTAGTAAAGGAATACATGAAGGGTACGTTTATGGAATTCGAAACTCTGCAGTAGCGTCCTTTGTTTTACACAATGTCTGACGGTATTTGGATATTTCAATATACAAAATAGCAAATATAATGTTTGCATAGTATCTTTAAATAGAAAAATGTTCGATATAACGTTAAATTATGTCACGCACGTTAAGCACGTAAGTACAACAAAGGAAAATATTTAGGAAAATAAGTGACAAGCCTAATACCTTTTGAAAATATTGTCACCTGTCAGTGTAATGATAAAATCGATTTCGCTGTCATGCCGCCGGCAATCCGAACACTAGAAAAATGTATGCATTTGCTGGAAATTGAACTCCAAACGTAATAACTAATCGTTTATAGTAACAACTTTTTTGCGGCCAACATACCGTAATTCATATCAGTCCACCCAACGCCGGTGACAAGTGTAAATTACGGTCAAGTTGAAATTGTTTTATTTAGCTCACTTAATCATCACACATTTTTCTGTAAAAATCATGATTGAACGTCACCACCTACTGCAATTCTAATCAACAACAAAATTATTCGTGTGAAACATAATATCATAACTAGCTAGACGAGGGGGGGAGGGCTTAATCGCTTGGAATCCTAATATTTACTAAGGAGCCCACTGCTCAATCTTTAACAATACCCCACTTCCATTCTTAATTATAAATATCAAAAATCAAATTATTTTGAAATTCGAAAAAATTTTTACACAAAACTTGAAATACTGGTTTACTTTACTTTACTTCACTTTACTTTATTTACTTTAATTTAAGTTTTGACATTTTTAAAATTTTCTTGCAACAAAATATTTCTCATATAACTGTTTATCTATATTTGAATTTTCATAAAGTTTGAATTAAAAAAAAAAGATTGTGTCTAAGTTTTTTTTGTCAAGATTTAGGTATTTTTTCCAAATTTTGAGAAAACAATTTTAAATTTTGAAAAATGGCTTCTATAAAGTACCATCTAGTGACAAATCCAGTTTCGAAAAATTGTTGGTCGAAACTTTTGGACAAGTATTTATATATGAAAACGTGTACACATAAAAAAAATAAACATCATTGTAAAAACTCTACCTTCTTCGCTTTACTCAAAATCTAAAATTACAGCTATATTCAATTATTTAAAAATTACAGTTATAATTGAAACATAAAATATATAATATGAAAAATTAAATTTTTATCATCTAAAATATATTTTAAAAATATACGTATCGAGATTTTTCTGTCGTCTATATTATAGTCATTCTTCATTATATTTGGGATACTTAAATTAAATGCAATTCCCTCTAAAATCTAAATAATTAAGAATATTTCTTGTTTCATATTCATTTACTATTTCTAAATTAATTCTATTAGCCGTGTTATTATATTACATAATATATATTTTTTATTAGTTGTCGGCTAGACTAAAATAATTGTAATCCACTTATAAAAATAAATAATATTATATTCGTATATATTGTTACTTTTTATAAGATATATTATTTATTTTATAAAAAATTTTTATTCGCTGTATTAATCATTCACTATTTTGATGTCGCTATTTTTGTATTCATTGTTTTTGTTCGGCTTCTAGTCCCATCACTCAATCTACTGCTGTTTCGATGATACGCGTCCACAATCTCGTCCGTCCAACTTCGGGTAGAGAGCTAAACAGCGTACAGCAACGAACTTAACGATCGCGTGATTCATGCAGATTTATTTAATTTTCTTCAATAAAATAATCTTAAAAAGCTTAAATTAAAAATTTAATTATATAATAATCTATGCTAATTGAATTATTACTGAATGCTTATTGAAAAATAATCAATTTTGCAGTGTTTTGTTACAATAATTCGAAATAATAAAACGATTCTAAACGGAACATCAATTAATTAAAAAATAATAATTGTCAGTTTTATATGTTTGATAATTAAACAGCAGAATAATTCATGTTCATTATTTACAGAATTGATCAATTACACCTCGTTTTGAAATTTAAGACTCATATAATTAAAAATTGTTTATACAGATTTTAACAAAAATGTAAATATAAGTAGACCTACATGAGTGCTAATATAAAATCATCTACCCTATAAACAATAAATAATTGAATATGTTACGAAATAGTAATGAAAATAAAATTGCCTTTTTTTTTAAATTAATAGTCGTTTGAGCCATAATTTATATTTGTAATACGTATATTAACGTTTTCCTGTATTTCGGTTGAATTATTTTATAGCTAGCTAAAATAATTTTGGGGAAAATAAACGTATTTGAAATAAAAAAGGAAGTAAAACAGAACGAGCGTACAAGTAAAATAAAAAATAGCCTACGCTACGCGTACTCTCGAAACAAAACCCGAAAAGTCTTGGAAATTTCTCGAAACTACCAGACTTGACGACGTCGGAAGTGAAAAACAAAAAACATAATGAAGGTACACAATGTCGTGCGCGTATAAGAGGTACAGTGAACGTCAAATTAAAGCATTTTATCGGGCGAAATAATGGAAAAAAGGAATGAGTGAGTGGAAAAAAAAAAAAAATGTGACCTGCGAAAATCTTTTATCAACTCGTCGTCGTGGTCTCGGCCGGTTGGCCGTCGTCCATCAATCTCGAACCGCAATCCCGGCGGCGAAGCGGTGGACGACGAATTATCCGTGACCGCGGTAGTGTTAGTAGAAATAATAATAATAATAATAATAATAATATAATATAATTCGGAAACAATAAGCCCCGAGTCAACCCCCGTCAGCCACCTGTGCCAAAAGGCAGAATTAATTAGCCCCGGTCGGACGGACGGTGGTGGCGAGGGGCGGCAAAGGGTTGCGCGGCTGCGGTGACGGTTGCCGCCACCACTACCACAGCCGTCGGTACAACGGGGGTGGTGAGCGGGTCGGTGGGCCGGGGATGGGTGGAGGGAGGCGAGCAAGCGAGAGAGGCGAGATTTTATTAATGACGGCCGCCTGTTTGTAACGTCAGCTGCAACCAATGGGCCTTTTATGGTAACCGCCGCCCGTAAATGCCACTTCTGCGACACGCGCGCGCGCACTCGCCCGTCCGCCCGCTACCCCGACGCCGCTATAAATCACACGGCCGATTGTTTTGGGCGCGGGCCTAGTTTTACCGCTGCTCTGCCCGCCAGCCCGTCCGACACGCGCACACCACACACACACACACACACACACACACGCTCGTACGAGACATATTGCCGCGCGCGCACTTGACTCGGACCGAGACGACGCAAAAATGACGGACGTACAGGCGGAGGACAGGCCGACGGACCGAGTCGGTCACTGGACGTATCGCGGCGGAGACGTTACGCAATGTCCGGACGGCTAAAACTAGTTTGCGCACATTTTAAAATTTCTCGATTGAAACCTATGACTCGTTTGCGCACAAATTATTGTCAAAGGAATCATTCGTTTGCGCTCAACATATTATAGAAGGCACCACTCGATTGCGCACCAAAATATTATAAAATTAACTATATATACTCGTTAACACAATAAAAGGAATAAAAAGGTCTAAAAGATATAATATATAAAACATCTGAATAGGTACATGAACGATCTAACGATAGTTATTTTCAAGGTTTCAAACGTTATTAAAGATACATATGATTAAAAGTATATATTATCTTAAATCGTGTTTCAAAATAACAAGTTTATCTATAATTTAACTCGTTATACTTAGATAAAATTTATTAATATTTATCACTCATCGCTAAACTGTTGTATTGAAATCGCTTTAGTTTCGACTGTTCACTCGTACAGGGTACAGCGCAAGGGGGCGTCTCTAACTCTATTTTCAAGGAGGGGCGATTTTTAAATATTTCAGATTCTAAAAGTGCTTTTACTATGATGTCTATTCATTATTTCACATTTTCGTATAGATACACTTCTTTTTCATCAAAACATTTTTCATAAAGTACCTGTTTAGGTTAGAAATTGCATTTCTATAGTAATTCAGATGGTTTTTCGAAATTCTCAATACTTTTTCTTCCAAAAACAAGGAAAAACTGTTGAAAAATTGAGTAAAAACGGCCAAATGCACCGTAAACGAGATTTTCATGAAACAGATTTATGTAATTTAGCCGTAACCTTAAAAACTAGAAGAATTAGAAACTTGAAATTTTCACCCATTTATATATTATGGATTACAAAGTAACGTGTCAGTCCTAAGCCTGTGTAAGTGGAAAGGGAAATGTATGCGCAAACGAGTGGTCGCATTAGAAATAATCTGTGCGCAAATCAGTGGTCGCTTAAGAAATAATCTGTGCGCAAACGAGTTGTAATTTTAGTGAAGGTGCACAAACCAGGTGCACCCCTCTGGACTACCACGAGGTCGGTGATGGATTTAAGAAAATAAGCTCTGTTGGTTCATTTTTTAATTGAAGAATAATAAAAAAAATTTAGTAAAAAAAAAAATTGTTTTCACTTAAAACCAATAGTTATTACGCGGGGAGCACAATTTTTTAAAAGTCATGAGACGAGCTGATTTTAAGTAAACGTTTATACTGTTATCAGTAAACATAGATACCATAAGAATGGTTACTGAACGAGTAAACGGATTTTACTGAAAATTAGCTCGCAAAACAAGGCTACTAATATAATCATTAAATTTAACAAAGCAAAAGATAAATAAAGTATAGACAAGACAGCCGGACATACTTTGCATCACGGGTATTCTTTGCTCTTCGGGTTAGATATTCTCTTGATGTATGTGATGAATTTTAAAGAAACGATAAATCATTTCTCCAATAATACGATTATGGGCGAAGTATTTTAATAATATAAAAAACAAAAATAGTCTTCATTTTCAACACACTCAAGAGTATCTTACTCGAGGAGCGAAAAATACCCGTAGTGCGAAGCATGTCTATCTTTCTTGTCTATACTTTATTTAACATAACTTCTTTTTATCCAATAAATAAAGAAACAAAATATTTAATGAGCAAAAAGTGTTAGAAAAAAATTGTCAAACTTTTTTTTCACATATTCAAAATTTCTTGCACCAAAATGTTTCATATTAATGTCTATTTATGTTTAAACATTCATAACGTTTAGATTGAAAAAAAATAGTGTGTCAGTTTTTTTCGTCATATTTCTGGTAGTTTATTCCAAATTTTGAGAAAATAATTGGGAATTTCAAAAAATGTCCTGTTTAAAATACCGTCAAAAGGCAAAGCGGGTTTTAAAAAGTTGCTATTTGAAACTTTTGAATAAGTATTTCTATACGAAAAGATGATTACAGAAAATATATAAATAAACATCATTGTAAAAACTCTAGGTTCTTCGCTCAACTCAGAATCTAAAACGTAAATAAGATAATATTATAATTATAAAACCCAGTCATATTTTGCATTATGGGTATTCTTTGCTCTTCAGGTGGAATGCTCTTGGTGAATGCGTAATGAATTTTTTAAAAAAAAACGATAAATCATTTCATTATTAAAACGATTCAGAACGAAACTTCAGTTTATTTAAGACAACGATGAAAACAATCATGAAGTTTGTTATTGTCACCAAATTTTATTTTTCACTCAGCTAGTTTATTTTATTATATTCCATTATACACAAAGAGAAGAAAAAAAAGCGTTTTAAAAAAAAATTCCACATATTAAAAATTGTCTTACGCTAAAATATTTCTTATATTATTGTCTATCTACATTTAAATTTTTATGAAGTTTGAATTAAAAAAAATTGTTTTAATGGCGTTTTATTTTTTTAATTTTCGTTAGTTTAGACTGAATGAAATTTTCAAAATAAATTCGATCAATTTAAGGATAAATAAAGCATTTTCGAAATATTTTTGTTTAATAAAATTTTTTATGTTTAGTATTATGAGCAAATGAATAACAACTTTACTCATATAGTCATTTATATTTCTTATAGACCTGAGAAAATCTTGAAAGTCATTAGTCAATTATATTTCACAAGTACTTAAAATTAGGTTTTATTCAAAACTATTTTTTCACGTAAAATTTCATCAAATTCTTACATAATTTTAAATTTCAATTTCAATCAACATTTTATTTTGTCAAAAAAATCATCGCATGTTTTAAAATTGTTCGTTATAATCAGTGTATTAAAATTGTTTTACAAGTATTTAAATTTATAATTATTTATAAGTATTTTATATATTTTTTATACGTACAAATGTAACATTTATTTTCATAATTATTTTATTTCTTATATTTAAAAGTTATTAGTTAAACATTATATACCCTCTCATTATATAGGTCTATTTATTCACATTTTTATTAAATTTATTTGGATTTTAATGTATAACTATTATATATGCAATATGCATAGCTTTAAATGTTAAAATACGACAAAATTGATTATTTTTAAGAATAATAAATTTGACACAGTAATAGTTTTTGTCAAATACAATTAATTTTGTGCATTTCAGTATGATAAAAGTTTTTCTATTTTTTTTTTTTTTTTTTCTATTATATTACTGTTAATTAAAGCCTTGTATCGTATACATTTAGTTTCCTGGTTTTTAGAATGACAGCCCACCTTTGATCAATAAATAAAATATAAATAAATTTAATTTAATTATACATATTACAAACAAAGAGAAAAAATCAATATTTTCCAATGTATTGTAACAACTAACAGTGTTCAATTTTCAAATTATGCACATATTAATATGCAATTATAATAATATTATTATGGTAGGAATAATTCAAATAATATTTTATGTTCATAAAATAAATTATATTAGCATTTAAAATACTAATAATTTTAGATTTACACAACCTAAAAGCTAAAATGTGTGTACACAATGTGGTATGGAAATAGAAATAAATATATGATTAAATTGTTAATGGTACGTGGAGTAATATTATACAGTGTTTTTGTCCGAATAATATAATTTATATTCAAGAACTGCTGTTGGTTGCTGACAGTAACACTATACAAAGATAATATATATTTATGAATTTTCGCATTAAATTAACTGACATAAATATTTTCTAACATAATTATTAACACTCAAGCGCAGAATTCATCCTTTCAAGTGCCGTTTAAAATAATTTCAACTAATAAGAAAGGACTTTTAATTAAAACGTTATTAGTGGTAGGCGTAATAGATTGATCAACACAATTAAAACATGATTAGCAAGAAAATAAATTTAAATTACTCTTTACTAGTGCGTAAAAACCATTTACAAACAAGTGTTAAACGCAAAAATTTAAAACAAAAACAAACCACGACAATAAGACGTAACACCTCAGTAGCTAGTGAAAGAATAATAATATATTTATTAGATTGAAATAGAAATGATACGAAATCAAAGTCAAATAATATAAATATTAAAATCTTTTATCATTTGAACAGTATCAGTATAATCCATTTTCGAATTCACACAATGAGATACTGTTGGAAACAAATGGATTTTCGGAAAGATGGACATAATATAATCCAATTTAGATACTCAAATAACGTAATAATACATACAAACAACCCATTCGAATGTAAAATCTAGCTATCCACGCCATTATAGACTATTTCCGATTATCAACAAAAGCATCGGCGGTCGTTTACAATCTAATTTGACCTTTGAATGAAAGAAGAAAAATGAAATAACGTTACATATAAACCCACAACAAATGGGGGATGAAACATTCTTATTTTATGGTTGGTCACACATTTTAATATCCGGCGTACATTGCTGATTTTTCCCCGACACAATATCCAAAAAAAAATTACATGGATTATTGGATTTATACCCTTCATGCCGGGTCAATGGACCGTTTCTATTATACCGTCGTTCTTCATGAAATAACCAAAAACTAAAATTCAACGATGTTTCGGTGTTTGCAGATGATGAAATTATTATAATATCTATACGATAAATAAATAGGGGTAGTGGCAGATTTAATTGGAACATTCAAATTTCGTATACTATTTTAATTGGTGAATGATATTAGATAAATATTACATAACCAAATAAAAAAAAAAAAAAAAAAACAGCCAAAAACATAACAAATTATACCGTATTAAATGAAGTAATTTCATAAAATATGAATATGAAATAATTTAAACATAATAAATTATATTCTTTTGTATTATAGTGATATTATTATGCAAGTAGTTGACATTTGACCTCATCGGATTATTTTACATATTATATATATTCATAAACACACACATAATATATCATTTAATATCCAAATATATTAGATAAAAACGAATTTTTTTTATTCATTTATACAATAAAGTTATAACGCTTTCTTTTAAATCCCATTGTAAACCAACAAACAATATTTATGAAGTTTTTATAAAATATTGATTGTATGGTAACGTAACTTTCTTTTTAATTTAAATATTCCAAAACACCAGAATTAATTTCCAACTAATAACTGAAATTTAGTACCGACATTCAAAGTAAATTAATTTAAAAAATAAATAATTTTAATTTTTTATATATTAATTGGTTTATAGGTTTTAAAAGAATACACTTCACTATTCTCTAAGTCAAATACATTATACAAGTGTATTGTATAGTGGAAGTTTGATTATACTTAGTGTTATCCTACTTTTAAGGAATCGGACGAATTTGATCCTAAAAATAAATCTGTTTTTTTTTATTCTAATTAAAAATCATAATAATAATACACAAATCATATTTTGCTTATTATTATTATATTATTTTTTATTTGCTTTTATTACGATTTTAAATTATGAATTACTACCATTTTATTCTACGGAAGAAATATTTCCCATTTATAAAAACATTTATTCGATAATAAAGCGCAAACAGTACACATTTTACAAAATAAATGATTTGACATTTGTACCCTTTTTGTTTTTTAGACTTATTGCCTCATAATCTATCTGGACAAACGCCGACCAGAGAGTTCCTATTGAAATTGGTTGACATTTTAGTAGACTACATCAAAGACGTGAACGATAGAGATGAAAAGGTGTTGCATTTCAAGCATCCCGATGAAATGTTACGACTACTTAATTTGGATATTCCTGACGAAGGCTTACCTCTGCAAACCTTAATCGACGATTGCAATTTAGCACTGAAGCATCAAGTAAAAACAGGTAAGATATTATATTACAAAAAATAAAACGCAATATAAATGTGATTTCAAAACACAAGTTTAAAATAAATACACATATACACATTACACATATAAATAAATTTGAACATTATATTCGTACACGATTTAAATAATTATACTTGAATATTGCGTATAATAAGATAATTATTTGAACAGTTGTTACGATGAAACACATGTTTTAATATGTCATAATGTATCACTGAGGAGAATAGGGTGATATGGATTTACGATAAGTCCGACTAAAACACCCTTGATATTAGTGTTTTGAGAACAAGTGGTGCTCGACCCATCATATTGTCACCGGTGTATGTGACAGCTTTCAACGCATGCACGAAAGAGCAATCGATTTTCAACAAAAATACCCTCTAGCATTTATTACCGCAGAACCAATAAAATTTTGCAAAATACTGTCATATAAAAATAACGTTTTATGAAACTCACAGCGTTGAATCTAAGTAGACTCATCATATTATATTACGTCATCACCAACATAATGCATTTTTATTTTTCGAAATTTTAAATGCGGACATTAATACCTATAATATTGTAATCGAAAAACGTCAATTTTTACGAAGTTTCTATTGTTTGGATGTGTTATTCGCCAACATCACGCATCGGTCACATTGTCTCGACAAAAAAATAACAAGATATTGATATACCGTAATAAAGAAATTTCAAAAATCTTTTGTACAGAATCTCGTATGATAAAATTTCTGTAAAAAAAAAAAATTAAATAAAACTGTAAATATTTTAACGAGTTTCAATTATATATATATATATATATATATACATTATTATGACAAACCTAGTGATTTGTATGAAATAATAAATGTTCCTTTATGTTATTAGTGGCTTACCGCCTTGAATTTTGCTCTTCGTAAGCACATCACCCATGAAAACAAAATGTAATAATTGTATTTCATTTTTTTTCCTCTTAACCACACCTTTACGTTTTTCGCAACTAAAAAGTAAATAAATTTGAGAAAAAAAAATGATTAATAATATAAAGATAAAAATTAATTTATATAAGCTTTTAAGCAGATTTTATAAAATTGAATTTTTTGGAGCATAAATATTATAAATATGTATTGTATAAAAATTTTGTTTATACACTATAACTATAAATTGTTATTAAGACATGACAAAATAATTATTTTTGAATAAATATTTTAAGAACAATTTATTTCTGATTCAAATAGAAAAATTAGATTTGAATAGAAAATTGGATAGAAAAAAGTAGGAAATACTTCACAAAATTGGTATTCTTCACTCCTCGCCCCTTGGGTAGGATACTCTTGGTGAGTGTATTTAATTTTAAAGATACGATAAATCATTTCTTCAATAAAACAATTCTGAGTAAACTCCAATAATTGTCAATTATATATTGTATACGTTTAACAGTTCCATTGTAATAACAGAATTATCAATTTCCATTTCATTATTCATATAAATGATCATATTCAATAATAGGTATATGTTAAATAAGAATAAGGCCAATAAATCTGCTATTATTTAGAATAACAGTTATTTGTTCTGTAATTCTAATTTTAAACGTTTTTATAAAATTATTGTTTGAGCCAACTTTCACAAAATTATAGGACGTGTAGAAAAATATGAGGAATCTTCGGGTAAAAGAAAATTTCCACTGGATTAAGAATTAAATATTTTATGAGGTTTTTATTGAAATAGTTTTTACTTTATTATTTATAGCATATTTATATTTATAAGTAATTTTTATTCCAGTAAAAACGACCAGTTTCATATAAATTCTAAATTTAAATGTTATAAAAATAAAGTTAATTTACGTCAAGTATGTATTTCTATACGAAAAAATGATTTCATAAAAAGAAAAAAAAAAGAAAGAAATAAACATCATTGTAAAAGCACCAATTCTTTGCTCCACCTAAAACCTTAAAGTAACATAAATTATTATTTATTATTAAAGATACCTACAGTGCGACTCAGGAAAAATAATCTGATGAGTCTGGAGCTACAAAACTGCATGTGGATAAGTGAAAAATATAATCTTTCGATAAAACTTTGTAAAAATATAAACACGTACAGCCTATAGGTATTAAGAAAATTGATGTATTTTCAAGGTAAGTCATAAATTATTTTTTATACTTTCCATAAACATTTTCAGTTTGTGAATATATATATTTACATTGCTCAATATGTTGACACATAAAAATAGAATGAAAAGTTATAATATTATAATGATAACACAACACCTTTTAAGCACATTACGAAAATATATTCGTATATTATAATATATGTATATTCGTGCCACATTTTATCAATATTTTATTTTTATTAAATTGAAAACGTTTTCGTTGTCATGAATTTTCTTTCATAAACTTTAATATAAAAATTATTACTTTCAAAACGTTTTATCCTGTATAAAGCACATGAGGCATTTTCAGTCAAATACGATTATTTGAATTTATCTATTCAAAACGAAACGTAAACTTTGCTAAAGTAAAATGTAATGATAATTGTATTAAATATCAATTGCTTATATATCATTGTATTATAAATGTGTCTAAATATATTGGTAATATTTTTACTTAGTATAAATGCTTTTAAGAGAAACATTATGATATTTTACGGAGGATTGTATTCTAGATTCAAAAATATAATAATATATATATATTCCGTAGTTATATCATCCATTTCTATTACAATTTATTAAATTATGTCATTCACTGGGTACTACGATAATTCGTTTACTTTAATACACTAACATTGACTGTAGGATTTTATAACTTTTAAATAAAATACAAATTGTTAAAGTGATTAATTAAATGTTACGTCAAATCAATTTACTCGTTTATACTGGGTACATCGGTGACATGAAATCTGATGGCGGCATTTCAGCGTTTGTAACAGATACGAGACCTGCATTTACAATGATTATTATAAAACGTGTCCGTAAGTCGTATGTATGGTCGAGTTAAATTTATTCGTGATGATGTGTCATGCGAAATCCAAATTTAATTGAATCGGAAACTCGACCGGGTTGAGAGAGTTTTGCGTTTGATTCGGTTTTTCTCCGTACGACGTGTAATATAATAGCGCTCTTTAAGGCCAGGTGCCGTGTATATTCATGATAAATAATAATATTATGTAACGCGTACGTGACGCAAATTTCTGAGTGAAAAAATTACGCACACACACTGATAATAATATTATTAATAATAATAATATATTCGACGAAACTAAAGAGAGGCGAATAGTAATAATTCGTGTATTGTATTGTAATTATTGAGTATTATGTGTCTGTTATCGTAGTAACCCCAACCCCCCATCCCGTTCGAGACAATATTATAGTCCTGTACGTTGTTCGACGCGTTGTACTCCGGGTCGGATAACGCCGTATGTAATATAATATCAGGATAGATAGATATCTAATATCAGGGTCGAACCTTGGATATTTTGATAGAGAGGGCACATATAAATTGTATAATTTGAATTATTATTAATAATAAATGTTATAATTTTTAAATAATATTAGTAATATATTTAATATAACGTTGATTACAATATATCAAACACCAAAATAATAATTTATAGGTAAGTTATTATAATCATTAAAAAAATATTAATTATAAAGATTCTCATATTATATAGATCAAAATAAAATCGTCGCTTATATTATACTCAAAGTTACACAAGGGTCAACTTATTATTTACCTTTAAAAACATAGATAGTTAAAGCAAATCAATTTTTGTCTTGTTTGATGACTGTTATTAAAAAAAAATTGACAAAAGAAAATTGTCAGAGGGGCACACATGCCCTTGTGCCCTACCATTGTCTCATATTATTAATAATAATATAAATTACGTACAGCAGCTGGACAATCACACAGTCGACGGTGTGTGTAAAATGCACCAGTAGTCGTTTATTATTGCACGCGTTCGCGACGTTATTCGTTCGAGGGCAAAACAGCACATTTGATAGCGGTGGAGATTACGCAGTGCAATGGTGGTCACCGTATGCGGTGTAGAGGGGTGATTATCATTTACTGCCTGATGTCACGTGCGTATATTTGTGTGTGTGCGTGCACGTGTTCACAGTGACGTTCATCATCCCAATGTTGTTTTCATTATCATAATCTTGAATTGGATTAATTTCCCGCCAAAAACCACTCCCCGGCCGACCTTTGATATCGCCCCCGCCCCCCCAAATAATAATAATGTAAAAACAAACTGCGACCTAAACATAGGGTTTCCGTACCGCGTGCGTCCTGTTTCCCGTTTGCGGTTCATTGTCACGTATGCCGCGCGATCCCGAATCAAAAACTCTTCGAATAATCACGAACCATTCACAACCGACCGGCAATAGCGAGAACACAATATTATATTATATTATTCGGGTTACGATACCGTTGTAGACGTGTCCCTCTCGCAATGATTCGAATCACCACGCAAGTTAAGTTTGTTTGCTCGAGATACACTTTCAATTTTCGCCTCCACTTTCGTACACGTACACGTCGTGATGATTTACACCTAGGGTTCTCAATTTGAAATACTTCACTTGAAATATTTCAGGTGAAATATTTAAAAATTGAAAATTTCACGAAGAGTGAAATATTTCGATGAAATTATGAAATATAATTTTTTTCCTAATATCTGCAGATATAATAATTATTTCGTATTGAGAATTGAAACTTTATCAACCAGTCGATTACAACACTAAAGATGTGATTTTCCTGATAGAAGCTTCACAATCTGACTATGATATCAATTTTCTAGTACCTAATAAATACCAAAAAATTATTTCTAATTAAAAATAACTTAATACAGTTCTCATATAATTAATTCAAATAGATGTGAATAATTTTTATGAAATTTACAAAATATTTTATACCTAAAATACCTACTATTCAATTAGATCGATATTATCGTATTTGTGTAGAGATGATAAGTATTCTTTGGATCATCTCGAGCAAAAGAAAAAGAAAAAGGAATAGAACAGAAATTCCATTAAAATTTGAATTTATTGAAAATAATAATTCATAAATGCAAGTCTAGTTAAGAATTAGTTTGTATACATTTATATGATTCAGTTTAGGTTATTACCTATCGTAAATTGAGAAGCTTTAAAAGAAACATAAAATTGTTAAAAATTAAAAATTACAAACCTACCAATTTATGTAAGAATAAAAACCATGAGCACAATTCACTAATAAATAATAATTTTTTTGTATTTTAAATTTTCATATAATAGACATACTTATAATATTCCTAAACACGTTCATTGTTCTTTCTTCTTAATTATATATGTACATATAATTTTGGATTTTTTTATTTTTCACGTGAATGAAATATTTCATGAAAGTTTCGTGAAATATTTCATCAAATATTTCAAGAAAATAAATTTCATGAAATTTTAAAACCCTATTTACACATCTACTGAGCAGCATATCACCCCTGTAGCACCTACTTAGTCCTTACTCCTTGTAAATCGATGCAAAAATAATATGTCTTATCATAATAATTGTAACCACAGTTTAATCTAAAATAACATTTTCATAAATTTTCATAAAGATCTGTAACGAGGCCGTATCTAGGGGGGAGGATCAATATTGTAAAAATAATTATTTCGGTCTTTAAATAATTCTTGGTTTACATCAGATAAATAGACTTGAGTTTTTATAGCTATATTATTATAAACACCACACACACGGTCAATATTCCTCTGTGCATAAAATATTCGATAAAATTACTTTTGTGTTCGAATTGGATTTCTTAATAATATTATAAAAGACCTATTCAGATTTTTTTTGGATTTAGATGCTCTTTCAAATGAATTGAAACTTTGAAAAATAAACTGGTGTGAAAAACTAATATTTTAACGGCCTACTGAAATACTCAAAGCATATTATTACTGAAAACAAAATTTTTTTTAGAATATTTCATTTTCATTAAAATTTCTACCAACTTTACCAGTGATTACCTCAACTAAAAAAGAACTTTTTCGTTGCTAAAAGTGATGAAAATTATCTATTGCATAAAATTGGAAAAAACAGGTTGACTGGTCTTGTGTTACACAATTTACATAATATGAATAATGCTGAAGATCCAGAAGAAATTATTAATCGTTTTTCATATAAAAAAGGAGAGTAATCTAGAATTTTTTATATAAATCATTTGCCAAATTAAATATTTAGATTTAAGTTTAAAAATTATTTTTAAATTTAGCAATAAAAATGTTTAAACGTAAATTCCGTTAGTAAATATTAGTATTATAATATTATTACTATATTAATATTACCAGTGGCGAGTGTTGGACGTTATTCAAGTGAAATTTTATTTAGATAATTATTTAGATAACATTTTACTCGAATAATTATTATTCGAATGATTTTTTCACAATTATTCGAATACATTTTTATTCAAATAATTTTTAAACATTATTATTCGAATAAAAAATTATTTGAATAATTTTCAAACATTATTATTCGAATAAAAAATTATTCGAATAATTTTCAAACATTATTATTCAAATAAAAAATTATTCGAATAATTTTCAAATATTATTATTCGATTAAAAAAAATATTTGAATAATTTTTTTTTGGTTAACATAGGGTTCGTAATTTAAAACAGGCACATATTATAATTTATAAACAATAGTTGGCATTGTATTTTAAGATACATAATTGTAAATCTTATTGAATTCGGAAAAATATAATAATATTATAAATAAAACATTTATAGATAAATAAAAAAAAGTAAAGAATCAGATATTATTTTCTTTCATTATAATTTAATAATATTGTAAATTATAATATGATTAATTATATGTAATGATAATATTTTGTAACTATTACAACAATCATAAATAAATGTAAATAATAAAACAAAAATGTAAATAAATAATTTTAATAAACATGAAAAATAATGATAACAAATTTTATATGTATTTCAATAAGTAAGACATAATAATAATAACTAATAAGTAACTAACTATAATTATATAATAATACTATAATTATAGTATAATTATACTATAATTATAATAGGACAATAGGTAAATAGTATTTGTGTATATGACATAATGTGGCATGCGCCTAATAGAATAAAACAATATCGTTTAACTGGAAACTGCATTTAATTAAAAGAAAAATTATAATAATTTTATAATATATATTTTGTACTAGTCTTATTATGTTTGAAAATTATTCGAACATATTATATCATAATCGCAAATTATTTGAATACATTTTTATTCAAAAAATTATACCTAATAAAAAATATTCGAATTGTTTTTTAATCGAATAATTATAAAAAAAAATTATTCAAATAATTTTTTATTCGAATAATAATAATAATAAATTTATTCGAATAATAATGATTTCAAATTATTCGAATATATTTTATTCGAATGATTGTAAAAAAATTATTCGAATAATTTTTTATTTGAATACATATTTATTCGAATAATTATCTAGATAAAATTTTGCGCAACTCTGCCAGTGGCTAATCCACGAAGCGGGAGTGTTAACCACCCTCCCCCCTCAAAAAAAAAAAATGTATATATATTAATAATCAGGAGAAATATGTATTGAAAATCAATAATTCTATGAGTTAATAACTTTTGACTCTTTAACCTCCACACAAAAGTCTCAGTGAGGCCTAGTATTCTTGTTTATGAGAAAATAAAAATAAAAAAACTTTATGTGTAAATAAAGTTAATTATCATATGCAAAATATGTAACCAATTAAATTGTTATCAGCCTATTATTTACATACGTTGGTTTTATATTTTTATTCTGACTCGTTTTGATAGTTCAAGTATCATTCAAATCGAGAATTGGTACAAGTACATTATATGGTGTATTAATATACCGAGTGTTTTAAAAGTTTGGCACCATATAAAATAATGAGTTATGAGTAATAATTTTGGCACCAAATAAAACTTAATCGATAATTGATCGCACTGTATATTTATTCATATTCGATTCATTATCTATCTTGTTATGGATTATTTTATTCAAATTTAAATGGAACCAACTTCATTGTCACACACACACACACACACACACACACACACAAATTGATTCTGAATCGACGAATATATCATGTAACATAAACAAAAAAAGAAATTCGAATTGAAATGCCTAATAAAGTTAGCAGCACAACCATATCACTCATGAAATACATTCAACAAAATTGTTGATTACTTGTTGGACAATATTGGATTATTCCCAGGACTTGTTGAATTTAATTTTTGTTTCTTTTATAGCTGTAAGCACTTTTATGCTACTAACTATTATAATCCAAATAGCACAACTTTACGTTAACAAATTTTTGCCCTGTTAAAATGCGTTGAGTTTAATTTATAGGACATCGATAGACCACTCACAAATGCTTAAGTCTCACTTGCGTGGTTGCGTATAATCTATTTTTAATGACAAATAGTCTCTCTTGCGCAAAATATAATAATATCGGGTTTTACCTGTCTACAAAAAAATAAAAGAGTCTCACTTGCATTAGTTGTATTCAGTAAAATAATTTTGGATCTCATCCATTTTAAAATTATTAGCAAATAATTAATTTTAATTTTTAAAATAAAATCCTGGATCGGGTGGTTTTGATCCACTTGTGCTTTTGATACTTATTAACGTAACATTCTCTATTTAAAATTTATTTTCTTTGGTTATCTTTTTGAACTTATGTTTATATTACCGAGGATTCGTACTTGGTGTGTGATATTTGTTTTACGGAACAGGGTTACCTCATGTAATAACTTAAGTCGACAATACAAATAATATTACTAGATATGTGAGGGGTATTATGCTAATTTTGACTCTGGGTCTACAATATCCTACATATTTATTTGTATTCGTAGACACCATATTTTTAAACAAGCCAAGTAATAGCAAAACTTATGTTCTTATGTTCTTCCAGTTCTAAGACTGGTTAAGTATGAAGGAAAATGCACGTGTACACAAGTAAAATCCGATATTATTTTAATGTATTAAATTAATTTTAATCATACCGAATATCTATAGTACGTGTATTATCTAATAATTACTCCGGGAAGATGCTAGAGAATATAATATACGTTTTACAATTCCAGCAGTCAATGGTATTACTATTTTCCAAATAATATACGAAGCGATAATAATCAATACAACAAATAGTTCGTTGTGTGAAAGGTTAGAAATTACAATCCTTACTTGGGTATTTCACGCTTAAACGACGAAAGGGTCTCAATATAAATTACAAGTGACCCAAAACACGACGACGGTTGACACTGACAACAGAAAGTGTTTTGTTATTGGTCAGATGACATACACTCTATATTTGCGTAGAGAATGGATTGGATTTATGTTAATGACCGCAATTTTCAGCTTCGGGAATATTTGTCCGACATAATAATTCTATTAGATTTTTTTTATCCACGAACCAATTATTATGTTCAATAAACATTTTGGGGAATAGTGTTTTGTTTAATTATTTTTATTTTGAATGTAAATAAAATAGTCTATTGATTTCTATGTCTACGTGCTTTGCAATTTTATCAACTTTTTTATACATATTTATATATTTCAATCCAAATGTCATTTATTTATGAATGAAATAAACTATCACAATCCTTTGTAACATTATAATTTATATACACACTGTTGATTTTCAATAATTAAAAAGCCGGACATACTTGGCACCAAAGGTATTCTGTGCACCTTGGCCAAGATTTGGTGGATGTGTGTTAAATTTTAAAGAAACCATAAATCATATCTCCAATAAATCTATTCTGAGTGGAGTGTATTAACTATTGTGTATCATGGTTACTATAGTCAACAAATTAATTGGTTGCTATAAAATTAACTACCAAATAAACAATCAAAGCGAAATAAAATGACAAAAATTAAATTTTATGCTTTGTTCACCTTTTGAAAAAATGTGAATTTTGAAAAATGGCATGTCTAAAGTACCATCGAGAGCCGAATTCTTACTCAAAAAGTTACTGGTCAAACTTTTGGATTAGTATTAATATTTCTAATTTTTATACCAAAAAGCGTTCATAGCAAAGGAAAAAAATAAAAAATAAACATCATTAATACCATAAGCTCTTCGCTTCGCTCAGAATCTAATTCCTACTATTATTGAAACCAGAATAAGTCAAATTTGGCCAAATAATAAATTTATTAAATAAGCTATTGAACTAAATAGATATGACAAATCAAAAATTATACTATTACCTATGCACATCAGCCAGACTAAATGTAAATTATAACTGGGGTTCGAATTTTAATACACTAAAAAACCTAATTGTTCCTCAAATTTACAAACATTATAAATGCGATCAGAATACATCCGACTTTTTAACTTTTGGAATTTTTAAAAAAAGAAATTAATTAATAGACCTAACTTCCTATACTTAATACTATACACATGTTTGATGTTATTTAATATGTATTTACTACTTAACACAAAACACAATCGTAACTTGATGTTTTTTGTTTTAATTAAAATCCCGTAGCATCGTTTTATAAAATAATTACAAGCTCGGATTCCTGCTCGGTCAATAAAGAGTGCTTGAGCTATAGAAAACAGTACAAATTTTATTTACTACAAATATATGAATACATAAACTATGGTTTATACCAACTATTTTCTCACTTAACGCACTAATAGCCAAAAATGAGCCTGAATTTCTACATCTCACCAAAACCATTGAAAGCAAGTCGACATTGTGTTATTATTCTATATGCGAATAGTTACAATGGAATAGAAACTCCATTCAAAATAAGAATTTAAATCGAATTCCATACAAACCCTTAAACTATTACAATCTATAACTAATCAAATACAACATGAAAGTCCCCGTATTTCCAAATAAATAAATTATATCGCCAAGATTCGAATTCAGATTAGTTCAAATGAGTATAAAAGTATCTATATGAAAATTGTATAAAAGTACTCCTTTTTTTTTTTTCAAAATATACTACAGAGACTTTAGAATAAGGTAAGTAATTTTGTAAAAAATTTAAAATTAATTTACACATATGTATAAACTATTTAGTCTTTAATTTAAAAATATCCAATTTCTCAACATTTTTAAATATAAAAGCGTAGAACTAAAAAAGTATCAATTAGTATATTTTCTCTGTACATACACGTTGTAGTGTAACTAAAAGGCAAAAGAAAAAATTGTTTGCGTCCGTTTGCGTCTGCGCTAAACAGCTATTATTTTCTTGGGACTAGTAATGTGGAAAAGAAAATACAAAATTTTAACTATACAATACTTTTTCATATAGAAATACTTGTCCATAAGTATTGACCAACAACTTTTTAAATCAAAATTTACCTCTAGGTGTTCTTTAAAGAAGTATATTTTCAAGATTTTCAATAGTTTTTCCGAAATTCCTATTTCACATTTTTCAAAAATTAAATTTCATAAATTATTTTTTTGTTTATGTTAAAAAGAAAAAAAAATACGTTTTCGAAATTTGGAGGGTAAAAACAAAAAATAATATCTAATTAAACTGATGTTAAAATGTGTTTTAATAGCTATAAATGAATTTGGAGTCTAAGACCCAATGCGATGTGTAAAGATAATTTACAAATCACCCCCTCCTTGGTGGAGTTTTAGATACGCCACTGTCCGTATCTCTCATCTCATCAAAACCTTAGTATTATTGTTAAAACGCATGCAATACGGACAGCGGCTGTTATCAGAATCGGAACCGTTTTTCGAAAACAGCAATTGAAATTTAAATGAAAAATAATGCCATACAACACTATCGTACGCCTTATTAACTAATCACCGTGTATGTACATACCACCCATCCATCAGACATTACTACAAATTTCGGCCAAGAGAAGAAACGACAAAAGACCAACTTTCACTACCATTATCTTACAAACATAATCTTAAAATCTTAATAAATTAATAAATTAACATCAAAATGTACATGATTACAGCTAAACTAATAATGCTGGTACATCAATAATTAAGCGATAAATTAAAGTAAAAATATGGTAATTATATAAATTTTAAATATTGAAATTAATAATATTATAAATTTAAAAATACAATAAAAGAAAAAATATTAATGAATAGGAATTTCCACGTAAAAACGATCTACAAGTTTTAATTTCATACTTTTAAACTAATTTGATTTTTTTTTTTTGCCCACATCAATTATTTTTTGGACGGACATTTACTTGCTTTATGTTGTCTGAAAAATACATCTCATCCAGCTTGTACTTTTCAAAAATAGTTAACAAAAGACCATGAATATTTTATTTTAATTTTTTTTAAACATTTTTCATATTAATCGAATTTTTTATCATCATAATGATCAGCTTAGCATTTATTATTTTATATTTTTATTTTTATTTTTTTTTTTTTTTTGTACGCCCAAATATTCTGACCGACTTTTACCGACTTGTTTCTAATTGGCTTCAAATTTCAAAAGCCGAACATAATCCGCATCATGAGTATTCTTCATCTTGGGTGAGACTTGTAAGGTTAGACTATGTTTTTATAATGATGTATATTTTTTTTTCTTCTTCTGTAAACACTTTTTCGTATAGTAATATTCATCCAAAAATTTCAATCAGTAACTTCATAGATCCAAAATCACACCTAAATAGTACTTTTGAGGGATAATTTTTCAATTTCCTCAATACTTTTTTCGAAAACACGAAAAATCTGTCGAAAAATTGACAAAATATTCTATTACCGGAATTTTCATAAAATTGAAAATAGCTTTTTAACATAATTTCAAAAATAATGTTTCTAGAAACTTGAAACTTTCACCAAGTACTAAAAATAGTTACGAAAATACTTCATAAAAATTTTAAAAACATTAGATTAATTTTAAATTAAGTATAGCATTTTGAAAATATTGAAAATTTCTCGTTTTTCGTAAGTTTTTATTTCATAAAACTTTTAGTTCTCGATATTAAGACTTTAAAGTATAATATGACCTCACTCACATACATATTTAATTGATCTAAAAAAATTTCAAAAATCATAAGTTAACTTTTTTCCCTATAACCGTTTAAAGTTACCATTTTGACGGAATTCGTTAGTTTTACTAAAATTACACACTTTAACGTACATAAAAAAAAATTGGTTCAATCGATTTTTATGAAACTTGGTACCTAGGTGGATGTTTAGGTGGAGATGATGATTAACTCAATATAATTTCTTATAATGATAGATACCTTCAATAAAATATTCTAAAATCTATATTCTAGAAATGAACCACAGACGTATCTGTGAAATAAACTCATTACATATTTTACATCAATAATCGACATAAAAATAACAAATCTCCATTGTTTTGGCTTCAAGAACAAAATTTCAATTTAAAATTTTCAGTTTTCATAAACTAATTTCAATTTTGTCTTGAACAAATTTTCGAAGTCGAAGTCCCGTTCCCATGATGAAAAATTAGCAGGGGTACGCTAAATTTTTTTAAAAAGAAAAAGGGGATACTCCGTCCTTCCACATCCCCCACAATTCGAGCGCTGAAAAAAACATTAACTTCTTTGCTCCGTTCGGAGTTCAAAATACCGGGTGAGCAAATATTATCTAGTGATTAATTTAAGGGGTAGGGGTAGGGGTAGGCATACATTTTGACGCGATAAATCATCAAAGCTACGCGCCGCAACGGTGGTCACTCTCGAAAAACAAAAGCGTCGCGTTACTCGGATCGCGTGGTGTAATCGAAATAAAAAACAAAACATAAAAAAAAAAAAAAACCATAAGCTAGTAACGATTAATGACAATAATGACCCGACAATATTGCAGTGCGTATTACGTGCGCGTGACACACGCGCGCAACGATATACGACCGGTGCGGCGGTGGCGTAAGAGGGGTGCGATGCGGGTGAAGGATCGTCGTGCGGCGACGGGGGTGGGGGGGGTGAAAGACCGTCGCGCGGTACCGCTGCCAGACATTCGGACGCCAGTGGTACGCGCGCGGTCCGTTGTCGATATACGCAAACACGAAAAAATAAAATTGTTAGTGCTACGCGCTGCACCCAACAGTAATCGCGCGACGGCTGCCACCGCCGCGGACGTAATGTGCCGTGTGATTGTGCGCCGCCGCCGAAAGATTATAACGCGAGTTTGACCCGCATGCGGCACCGCGGCGTGTACGCCCCTCCGCGACCGGAATATCCGCCCCCCCGCGATCCAGCGACTCCGCGAGTGCGTGTTTGTGTGCGTGTTTGTGTGTGTGTGTGCATTAGAACGGTGCGCGCGCACACACGAGCGCCCGCGCAAAAAGCCTATTAGCCAACTGGCCCGGAAAAATGATCGTTCGGGATTTTCCCGGCGTGTACTCTTCGACGACGATTCCTCCGCGCGCGCCTACAAATGTGTTTTGAGTGCGCCTCTCTCTCAAGCGCGCACACACTCTCGGGCCTTTTATCCTGCGCTTCGCCTCTCGCGCTCGCTCGTCCTGTCCCACTTTATCTCTCACTCCGGCCCCGCTGCAAACGACGGGCCACGTCAAAAACCGCTCTCATCCGCTTCCGCTTCAGACCATCGCTTTCTCAACCCCCGCCGCCGCCCGCCACTATACTTTTTCGCACTCCCGTACATCCCTCCTTCCCCCGTCCGCGCCATCATCCACTTAGGGCGACCAGAGTTTGCGCGAATACGCTTATTCCGTCATTTCGTCCGAGTTTCGGCGGAATTTCCTCCCCCCAACCGTCCTCCTATGTATTGTTATCCGAAAATCACTGGTCCACCGTCGGCGAATAATAATTACCACATTATACACGCAAATATGCTTTTATAACGTCCAATATACATAATATATTAGACCCTAGAAATCACAAATATATGCATTAGGTAACATGTGTTATTTTAATTAAAATTTGCATTTATGATTTTTTTTTTTTATCCTTACGGCATAATTGATGAACATTTTTTCAAAATTCTGAGTAGACCGAAGAAGTTGATACTTTTACAATGACGTTTTTTTTCCATAAATTCTTTTTCACATGGAAACGCCTGTCCAAAAGTTTTGACCGGCAACTTTCTTTTTGAATCACAATTTTCTTCTAGAGTCTAGATGATACTTTTGAGACGTCATTTTTCAAAATACTCAATAGTTTGTATAAAATTTAGGAAAAACTACCCAAAATTTGGCAAAAATTATTTTTAAATAATAACTTTATACACATTTAAACATAGAGAAACTATAGACTATATCATGAAAAATATTTGGGTGAATGAAGATTATTAATGTGTGAAAAAAAATTTTTAGTTTTTTATTTTCTAATTATTTTTTTTTTCATCGCGCATTTTAAATTCTGAACAGAGTAAAGAATGAATTGGTTTTACAAAATCTCTGTGTGTATTTTTGCCTCCTGTATGTATGGAAACACGATTTCGGGTGGAAAACTAGTTCAAATGTTTCAATCGGTAACTTTTTAGATCGAACATGTCATCTAGTAGAAATTTATTATAATATATAATATATTGTATTCAATAATTTTTTTCAAGCATATGTAAACTACTGGAAAATTAACAAAAAAAACTGTAAAATGTGCCATAACCTGTACTTTCATAAATTTGATTTTAATTTTAGATTCTGAATGAAGAGAAGAAGCTAGTGTTTTTACAATGATGTTTAATTTTTAATTTTTATTTTTTTCTGTGTACAACTTTTTGTATAGAAATACTTGTCCAAAAGTTTTTTTCACATAACATTAAAAATAATGGAAATATAAACTTAAAATGTTCACTGAATACTAAAATTAGTCAAGCATTTCTTTATAAGATTTTATAAATTTGAATTCATTTTTTAAAATGAATAATTATTTATCCAAATTAATTTTATCGTGATAAGGTAATATGTTACAATTTACATGGATTCTAAGCTAAAACAGAGAAAAAAAATTAAGAAAGTAGAGAAACAAAAAAAATGAAATTGCGTTATTACGAAATTTAAAAAAAAAAAAATAAAAAAGGCCGGACATACATTACACGATGGATATTCTTCGCTCTCCGGGTAGTATATTCTTGGTCGAAGTATTGAATTTTAAAGAAACAATAAGTAATTTCTTCAATAAAACGACCTTTAGCAGAGTTTATGCAAATTGTATGTTAACAAATATTGAGTATTGTGTTGCCATGGCCAAAATATTCACCATGTTACCACGGTTACCATTTTACCATGGTTACAATATTGGCATAGTTACAATGGTTAACATGGCTATAATGATTACTATGGCCACAGAGGTTACCATAGCCACAACGGTACCATGGTTTCAATAATATCTAACAATCAAAGCAACAATTGTCAACTCTTTGAAATAATGTGAATTTTGAAAAATGCTAAGTATAAAGTACCTTCTAAAGGCGAATTCTGATTAAAAAAAAAAAGGCTGGTTGAAGCTTTTGGATAAGTATTTCTATACGCAAAATTCTTCACATAACGGAATAAAAAATTTAATTAAAAAATAAACATCATAGTAAAATCATAAGCAACTTCGTACTGCTCAGAATCTAAAATGCGAAAAGCAATTTTTTATTTTATCTGTATTCTTTATTTGTATTTTGGGGTATGTGGGTGGTTTTATTTTATCTGTCCTAGTAATACGGTATTGTTTAAACAATTATACAGTAAAAATAAGCTCATTATTTATATTTTATTAGGATTTAATGTTCGTTCCACCCACTATAATAAGCATAATATCACAGAGAGATATGAGAAAACAGAATAGACATATTTATCATCAGCCACATTTCTTTTTGAATGCAATCTTACCCAGAACAGTATTTTTTCTCTTTTTTATCCAAGTTTATGTCAGGGAATGTGAAAAGCATGTCAAAAAAACGCCCGGATGCGCCATTTCTTATCCATAGAAATAATACTCTTTTCTGAATGGATATCTCGCCATGACGTTTATTATCATCTTTGTGGTATAAAGTAAATTTGTTTAAAATGAAAAAAAGTCCCACCAAACTCATTATCATAATAAAATTAAAAAATCAGAACAACTATTATTCAGAAATATTTTTTTAACCTTTTTTCCAGTACAACGATTTTCCAACGTTTATCGCATCGAGAACTAAAATATGATTTTAAATTAATGTTTGTAGAGTAAACAAAAATAATAGTGAATTAATGTAATAAAATAATATTCCATGAATGTTGGTCCAAAGTTATTAAGTTTTAAACCACTTCATCGAAGTTAATTAAAATCAATGATTGATTTGATTCAGTATAAAATTGCTAAAATAATGAATATGTAAATGTGTATAATGATTGATTTACACATATACACAGTGATGTACCCAGAAATTTGGAATGAGGAGGGCCAAAAAAAAAAAAAAATCGAAAATAATAAAATTTTTGTTTGTTTTCATCAATTAATATTCTTAATTATATTGAAAAATGTAGGTACTACTCTCTATTCATTCATCGTCATCAAAGGATATGAAAAGGGTAGACACGTGAGCCAGACTTACTTCGCACCATGGGTATTCTTCGTTCCTCAGGTCATTTACTCTTGATGGGTGTGTTGAATTTTAAAGAAACGATAAATCATTTCTTCAACAATACGTGACTGAGCAAAGTATGTTAATAATATAAAGAACAATAATAGTTGCCATTTTGAACACACTCACCAAGAGACATCTGATCAAAGAGAAAAAAATATCTATGGTGCGAAGTATGTCTAGATTTTTTATCTATACTTTACAAGACATATCTTTGCTTTGCATTATTTTACTTTACTTTATTCTACTTTTCTTTAATTTACTTTACTTTACATTTTTTTATCAAATAAACAAAGAAAAAAGACAATTTGACTAAAAATAAAAAATAAAATTTAATGAAAAAAACAGTGTAAAAAAGAATTTTCCAAAATATTTTAGCACATTTCCAAAATTTTCTCACATTAAAATATTTCTCATATTCTTGTCTACCTATATTCAAACTTCCATATAATTTGGATTAAAAAAAAATAGTGTCCGAATTTTTTTTGTCAATTATTGAGTAGTTTTTCCATTTTATTTTTTATTTATTTTTTTTTTTTAACCTAATATTTATTAAAGACAATTTAAGTGCTTCATAAACATTAACTTTGGTATGTATTGATTAAAAATTTAAATCTACACTGTATTTATTAGAAATTAATAACATTAAATAATAATTATTTTTTTTACTAAATTTGTATTATGTATTGTTTTCTTCAAAGAGCAACATTAAATTGAGGTATTAATGTATTATTTACCTGAAATCAAATTTATTTTTCACTTCATCCTGGCTTAAGAATTATTTTAAAATTAAATTGTGAAAAATGAGTTATAATTATTTTAAGCCTAAAACTTTACAATTATTATATTTTTCAAATGTAGATTATAAAGAATGATATAATAATGCACAATTTAAACATAGATTAAATAAAAATGTTAGATTAAGTTTTCAATTAAACTGAGGAAAATACAATTGTTGATGGGTCTATTATTATGATTATTATTATGATTTTCTACAAATAAGTTTTAAGTTTTCATCTGGTAAAACTCAGTATCATATAATTAAGTTTTTCCACAATACCATATATTTTTGTGAAGTACAGTAGTTTATTTTCAATATTATAAAGTATTTAAAATAAAATAAAATATGTAAAAAAGGAAATGCACAAAATAATTACAGTAAACATTATTACAAAAAATTGTTTTCAAATATCTATCTTAAATTTGTATATTTTACAGTATAAGTATTAACAGGTCTATTTTTAATTTAATAATAATATTAAACGTAGTAATAACTACAGATAACCAATCTTTTCCAATTAATTTATGAAAAACTAGTAACCATACCTTGAGTACCTGTATAATTAATAAAAATACAATGACTTAATTATATTACTAAATAAAATTTATTAAACATCTTCTTGCGGATTTTTTTTTTTTTTTTTCATTTATCCGTAGTAGTAAAATTAATCATTAATATAACACTTAATGACAATTATTTTGGATATCCTAAGAAAAAGAAAAAACTAAACTTGTGAGACTAAAACTACTTCAGTCAATTTCATTAACCAATCCTAAAAATTATGCGGATTACATTTCTGTTTTATTCAGTCGTACTTTTCTAAAATATAGTGAAACTAGTCTTAGTTTCACTACACTTTTTTCGGTAATTGTTAGAAGAAAAGCTTAAATTTATTAAAATGTGAAACTTTATTTATTTTAAAATCACTTTTTAAATAAATAATTTCACTTATTAGGACATTATTTTATGAATAAATTTGGTGTTAATTATTTATTATATGAAGTATACTTTAATTCACTCTAAGGTTAGGTTAGGTAAGGTAAGGTTAGTTTACTCTAAGTCATATTTGTTCTATTGTTATGTTATGAATATGCTTTGAAAATCTATTTTTCAATTTCATTTTTTCCCACTTCTGATTTCTATAATGCAACTACTACTACAGCATTTAAACAACTATATATATATATATATACATATAAAAATTGTATAACTATGCCTAAATCAGAAAATTAATTAAAAATGTAATAATCGCTTATATACTTAATAATCATTAAGTTCTACCCTAAACGATTTAAAAGAAACTCAAAACAATTGTCTATCTGATGAAATATAGGTATATGAAATATTTCCGAATTCTTGTTAATTAAATTTTACTATATAAAACACTGTTTTTTGTTGGAACAATGGAAAAAAAAATCACAATAATTCAACACAAAATATTTGCCAATAGTTTTTCATTCCCATCATTTATCATCCAAAATAATATTCAATTATGTCAAAAACTCTTCAGCATATTTTACTTTGAACGAAAATGACTGAAATAAAAATGAAAAATTAATTTTTCACGTCAGTTTGAAAAAAAAATAATCGGTTTTCGTCACCAATTAACACAGACCATCGATTTTTCGGGAGAATCCTGATTTCTTCCCAAACATACCTTTTTGTTAAAAGGTATGCCCGATTCCTTCTGTGATATTTATATGTAAACTCGCACTTAAACCCGATTCCATCCAGATGATTCATTACTTTTCATAATGTTAAATGACGCAATTTATTGAATAACTCAATATAAAGTTTACGCGATTGCCGATTACCAAGCCAAAATGTCCCTACTTTGCACAGCAAGCCGAAAGATATTTTTGGTTTGCGGAGCGAAGTGGAGGTGCGTAGTGAGTCAACCAAACACCCTGTGAACTAACCTATGCCGGTAAAGTCGATAGCCGGCGGAATCAATACATTATTTTTTTGAACAGTAGCCGGCGGAATCGATATACGCCCATATCTGATAGATGAATAAATAGAGAATAAATTTGACAAAACCAAAAAAAAAAAAAAAATTTTAGCGTAGTGGTCCAGCCTATCTCCTAGATTCAGACACCCTGGGTAACGCTAAACGGACTGCATAACAATAAATTAAATAGAAGAATAGCTGTCAATTGTCATTGATAATAATTTTACATGGGAAGGAATCGATGCTATTTGAAACGAGAACGAGAAGGAATCAGGTTCAACAATTTTTTAATCTGGAACACAACCTTTTTGTTGGGAAGAAATCGGAATATGCCCGATTTTTCATGTCCTTGTATAATTAACAAAGAATTCACGATTTCATTTGTTAAAGAAAAAAATAATTTTAACCGGATATCTTGACACGGCTTGACAGAATAACTGTCACTTATCTATTAATAAGAAAATCTGAACATATATATATACCCCCTTAAGCGTTAATTTAAAAAATGTTTTATTATTGTTATTTGTCATCTCACTGCTATATATAAATTATGTATTAGATTAAAAAAAAAAAATTATAAATACCATACTGACGTTTAAAAATTATCAAAAACTTGTATTATTATTTTGGTGACAAATGTATATTCAACATCAAATGTAAATATATGTAACATTTAATTTATGTTTTAATAATAATTTTTAAATCCCATATTAAACTGAAAAGAAAGACGAAAACGTATTTGAATAAAATACAAAAACATATATTAATAAAATAATAAATTATTTATTTAGATGATGAAAAAATATACAAAAAAATACTGAAAAAAGTCGTTACAGTAATTATTATGTAATCACTAATCAATAATCATCAGTTATACTATTTATTAAGGTTTTTTTGCGCTCCGGAACACACCGCTCAACTCATTCTAACCGCTTTATAACCTAAAGAAATATGATGATTCAGTGTATTATTTTTTATTCATTTAATATAATTAATATAAGTTTACACATTTAAGCATAGAACCAATACCACGACCATCGGAATAATTACTCTTACCACTAAACTATTGTTCAGTTTATCGATTCCTAAACTGCTAATGATCATCACACGATTTCGTAAGAATTAAAATAAACTTAACGAATAAAAATTCTTAAAATTTTCACTACCTATGTACATGGTGCCTATTTTCAATATTTAATTTGATAGATAACAGTAAAATCTTATATTATACAAGATAGTAACAAATAACCGAGCCAATAACAGTATATAACTGTTGTGTATATATATATATAGAATGTCTATTTATTAGACATAAACACACTTTGACACACTTTGAAAGAATAATAAGAATCGATCGACGAAAGATATTGGGATTCAATTAAAAATTGATTTATTATTTACAACATTGTACGTCGTAAATTTTTATTGCGTGCAAATTCAAACGCCTCATATTATGTCATTGATGCTCACTGAACCGAAAAATTCAAATATATTCTAAGAATAGAAAATAATACTGTATAGCAGTGTTTAAAAAAAAAAAAAAAAGCAGCATCGACTTCAGCCCGTTAGGTGACGTTGACTTATTACGAGGAGACGTAAAAAGACTTTTTCATTGGTTGTGGCGAAAAAAGAACACATATTGTACCTGCCGAATCCAATTTATTTTCCGGTCACATGGAAAGTGTTTGCTAAAGAATTTGAACGGATACAAGGCCAATATTGGTGGAGGGTACTTTTGGTAAAAACGCACGTATACCTATACTATTCCTTCCGCAGCTCCCTCTTCAACTGGAAGTGTTGATGGAAGGGGCTGTTATTAAGTGACTTGAGGGGGGAGGGTTTCGATACATGTATATCTTATATAAATATATATATACACACTGTGTAAAACGAGCGCGGCGAAAGTTTTGGCGCGAGCCCGAGCGCGTGCTCCGGTGCATGATTGATGAGAACTAGCGTTCAGTGTTAATGACATCTAACAAGCTGCTATTCAAACCACTCTCTTATCATCAAACGGGGGGGAGGGGGAGAAAGGAACGGAGGGGACGAAAGAAAGAGAACCTGGTCGGGAAGTCCGCTATGGGGTCGGCGGTACGCACGTCGTTGTCACGTGTGTCGGCCGAAGAGATTTTCAATGAAACAATTTTTTTTTTCTTTTCCCGTTATTTATTTACACCGAACCCCAAACACCCTCCGCAGCCCCCTTCGACGTCCACAAACTCCTAAAACCGAGGCTTTCGCGAACGGGAGTAAAAAAAAATATTAATAAATATATGTATAAACCTATGTATAGATATAGTGAAAGATCGATTGTTCGCGCGTTACATACTTTCGCGCCACACAATAGCGGCAATATCATATATTATTATTATTATTATTATTATTATTTTTTTTTTTTTTATATATATTGTTATCTATATAAACAGTAGTTATCAGAGCGTGTCATCGAACGGCCCGTCGGGAACAACGTTTCCTCTTCGCGGTTAAGCGATAGCTGATAACGATCAGTATCATCTCCTCCGCGAAGCAATCTGGACGACAACCAACCCGTATACAATAAATACGCCCCACATAATATAATATGTCATATGCGTAGAAATGTTTTTCTTCTCTCTTTTTACTTTTCCAAAAAAAATCGCATTGTTGCAGTCTTTCATTTATTGTCGAGGGGATCTTTGAGTATATGTAAAAGAGGGGTCGGTTCGAAATTGAAAGCCACCACGGATTCCGAATAAAGAAACGTATACAATCATATTATGTAAGGGACGTGCGTGTTTAATTAGTTCGGTGAATCGTACGAAGAAATTTTCAAGCCATTTACCGACGGCTATTTTGAGGGGGAAATGTTGAATAAATACGCATAATACGTATTATACGGTATTTTATAGCGTTCTCAGTCAGAACGAATCGATTCAATACGCGTAAATTGAAAATGAAAGAATCCCAATAAGAGATTTCAAGTTTTATTACGATGACGCAGAAGATTTTTAGTGTTTTTACATATAAAACAAATAAAGTTTGTATAAAAATAAACAAAACTTTTTATTAACTCAGGTTAATTGAATACGAAAACCCAATATTAATATTTTACCTGGTATGTCAGAATTTTATTCGATGAGAAGAAAATATATAATATAAAATATAATATGTATATAATATGAACTTCGTCGTGCAATTTTAGCAAATATAGTTACTTATTATGAATTAAATACCTATAGTTGGATATTTTTTTTAAATCAATAATAAAAATCATCATCACACAAAATTATTAAGAATTATACACACGCTCATTTTGGTGCCATTGATAACAATGTTCTGAAGAATAGCTATAATTTGTTTATTCACAGGACACCCAAGATTTTTTAACCAACTGTCTTGTGGTTTGGATGTCGTGTCCATGGCTGGCGAATGGTTGACTGCAACGGCAAACACAAACATGTTCACCTACGAAATAGCTCCGGTATTTATTCTGATGGAAAACGTGGTGTTGACCAAGATGAGGGAAATCATCGGACCATCATGGAAGGCTGGAGACTCGATTTTTGCACCAGGTCACCTCATAATAATACAATATAATATCGATATTTATAGGATCCTCGATGGGTTCATAGGAAAAATAGACTATTTCTGATCACTTATCAATCATTTTTAAACGTGTCTTTTCTCCGACCTATAGGTGGTTCTATATCGAACATGTATGCGTTTTTGGCAGCCCGACACAAGATGTTTCCTGGATACAAAGAACAAGGACTCCATTCCATCAAGGGACAACTCGTCATGTACACTTCGAATCAAGTGAGATCTCTCTCTTTCTGTTTTGTAAAACTACGATACTTCTAACGTGTTCGGGCAGCTGTCAGTCGTGCGTTATAATTTTTGAAATATCATTACGCTCGAGGGCAAATTATTTCAACTATGACAAAACCGTTGTGTTCGTTTGTACTGACGGGGCACATCGGTCTGGTCAACAGTTTAGGTTGACATAACGAGCGACAGATGAGAAGATAACATTGATATACGGACTCGTTATGTTTTTGCCATTGATATCTCGAAGAATAATGAGAGGGTAACATGCATGCCAAAAAATTGTCGGTTTTAATCGGCTCATCTAACGTTTCGTGATAATAATAGTACTCTACATCAGCTGTTCTTAACCTGTGGTCCGTGGACCCCCAGGGGTCCACGAAACTCAAGTCGGGGGTCCGCGGCAGTCTTAACAAAAAAAAATTAATTTAAAATAAAATAATTTATATTACTTCTTCATAAAAAATTAAGTGTAATAAAAATAATTACAAATGTGTATGTTTTGTTATGTAGTTTTTAATATAAAATAATTAATATAATTTTAGTAGTGATATCATGAAATGTTTTGTAAAAAAAAAGTATTCGAAAAAAAATTGGTAAGGGGGTCCGCGATTTCTAAAAATCTTTCATCAGGAGTCAGTGATTTACAAAAGGTTAAGAACGGCTGCTCTACATAGTATAACAACACTCCGTGTTACGGTATACATGTATACCGTAACACATGTATACATTTATGAGGTTAATAATATAAATGTAATAATCGAGGCTAATGCTGTTTATTAAATTACCACGAAATATTAACTAATCATGAAGACAAATTAATTAAACATGATTTAAAAATATGTGTTATAAACTATAATAGTTTATATTTATTGCTGAATGTTCATTTACTGTTGGCCAGAGACATTAAAATATCAATAAATTCATCATATTAAGCTTGAAACTATTTATAAAACTATTCATTTTAATTTTCGTATAAAAATGATACAATTTACCGGATTTACAATCAAAATATTTTTTTTTTTTCAATTATGAAAACAGTAGATGATTACACTGATTTTAAATTAAATTTTGTATGATACCTATTAAACTTAAACTCAACATGGTAACCGAATAGAAAAGGCAGGAGAAAAACGTCCATTAAAATTAAAATAAACGTTTATGAAAAATCAATATTCAGATTGAATAATATTATATTTCTATATTTGGAGAACAGATTTTTATTGGAAGCGCTTACAGTTAAAATGAATAGTAAAAAAAAACATTGCGTATCATTACGAATATTCCCGTGTACGAGAACTTCGCGTTTTCCGATCAGAAACCTATGAGAAATCGAATATCAAAACAATAATACATACTAAGTATGTAGCGAATACCAACACACGACAGGGTATTATTATTATTATTATTATTATTATTATTATTATTAATATCTACGTATTTTGTTTTTGATTATTATATAGAGCGCTCGGAGATATTTTTCATTTTTTTGTTCTTCCAAATGAAAAATTCCTCCCGAAACGATATATTAATTCGGAAAAGGGTAGGCGCGTGTTTTTCTTCTTTTTAACACGTCGTTTGACAAACAGAAAACAATCGAACGCTCGCGCGTTACATGTGCAGCCGGCTAGAAATTAAACTACACGCGCCCGCCGAAACGAACAATAGCGGTTCCCGCCCCCGTGAACCCAATACTGTTCTATGACACACACACACACACACACACACACACAGACATACGGGACGTACAGTAGTAACAGTAGGGTGTGTGCGTGTGTGTGTGTGTGTGTGTGTGTGTGTGTGTGTGTGTGTTTTTAATTTAAAACAACACACATACACAAACGCGAATACGTGATGTCATCTGCCACGCTCGTGCGTTATACTCAATGCAAGCGTGTTGCCGAGCGTAGGAGATTCGCGACGTTAACCGGAGACTTCGAGAGACGGAAGCGACACGCGATGGTTATGACGACAATACTAATAATTATTATTACTAGCAGTTGATTTCTATGCAGTGCACTGATGTGAGCACTG
Source organism: Stegophylla sp. TES_Ste_2020 (assembly GCA_025469315.1). Taxonomy (NCBI): domain Eukaryota; kingdom Metazoa; phylum Arthropoda; class Insecta; order Hemiptera; family Aphididae; genus Stegophylla; species Stegophylla sp. TES_Ste_2020. Next base: position 2,221 of record JAIPRM010000973.1, on the reverse strand, counting down.
ATGCGACGTCGTCGGATGATTATGTCCCCATATGTCTTCACATTTTCTCGGTCAACGAATAATAATTCAGTCAATCGTTTTTGTCAGTAATAATGTTTAGAGATAGACAACTACTGGTAATATTATTAAATTGTACTATATGTACTATAAAATTTGAACTGCAAATGATTTTTCGTCGAGCATCCGCCGTTTCTATGCAATACAGCGTTATTCAAAACGATTCATACTGCTGTGATTTTTAACGATACAACTATTTACACCTAATATATTAACCATTAAAAACTTGCTACTTAACTCGGTATCTTTTAGTAAAGGTACTGCAGATGATTGGAGAAAAACGAATGATTATCGCAGGTTCAATGGCGCAACCAAGGGAGGTGTTTTGAGTGTCTGGACACCTCCCTTAAACTAGATTTATGGAAATTTTATTATTTTATTCAATGAGCATTGAAAAAAATCCTTTTAACTATACAATTATAACGTCTACTAGTTCAGAAATAAACTTGAAACATGCTTTAAAAATTCATATTGTTAAATATGCAACGCTAAATTTTATTTTTCTACAAATAACGTTATGTAGAAAAGGCAGTTAGATTTTGCTACATGAAATTTCTAATTAATGAATTCTTGTAAAGTGTTAATTGATAATTTTATATTTAAATAATTAGGTATAGTGGAAATTTATTAGTGGACACCCTCCTTGAAAAAATCCTAGTTTCGCCACTGCGTAGGTTTGAACTCCCGCGACGTTAAAATGAAAACCAATACAAATGTTTGAAATTAACTATGAATATATTGCCAACGTATTTATTTTAAATACCGATTATGAAAGCACATAAATCTCATCATATATCAATGCTTGATAAAATATTGGCACTTATGTAATTATAATAAAAAATTAATGATAATAATTAATAATATAATAATAACTACAGTTAATATCAAATTTAAACGCCTACCTGTGGTGAAGTGCAGGCCATTGATAAAGAAGGCGCGGATATGTTTTTTGCGGGAACCATTTTTTTTCCAAATCGCGGTGTTCCAACACAGGTGACGCCGTGGCTCCTGTCGTTGGTGTCCGACGTGAAACAGAGAGCATGCTAACCGTAATGATTTAAAAGTTTTTTGAAAATCCCCCCAAAAAAAAGTATTAAAACGACTTTAAAATTACCCTGAAAATGTCTTTAAAATGACTCAATATTTTTTTAATAATAAATTCATATTTCATATTTAAGAATTAAAAATTGTATCGAATTATAAAATATAATTCAAAATTGAATCCCACAATGCCGTTAAATACTAATGAAATATTAAAATTAATTTGGAATAAAAAAACGAAACAATATCAAAATGGATTTACGATTCAGTGGTATATGTATTAAGAATTTTCTCATAGAAAATTTTTCCTGGGCCCTCACATGAGTCCTCTCAGAAGGGTCCAGTACTCAAATGTATGTGAAATTAAATTAAATAAAAAATAAATAAATAGAAGGGAATATGAAAAATAATTTTTTGTTAGCTCTCTTTATTATATAAGAAAAATAGTAATAGGTAAACATTATAAATTATCGTAGAATGAACCTTTAAAATATTATTATTAATATGAATAATACCATTTTAAAACATGATTATATTAAAATATTGTCATCGATCATTAGTTGATTTTAAATATTCGATATACGACTAAGAAATCATACAAGTAGAACAAAGAACAATTCGTAATTATGGAATAATATTTTATTATATTTTAATGCAAATATTAATTAAATTATAGTAAAGCCTTCAGAGGTTTTGGTGTTTTAAAGAGAATCTATGCCAAAATTAAAGACACAATCTGTACTTAATTATAGATTAGTGAGGTCTATTTTGGAATTCAGGTCCATGGTTAAGAATTTGTCATAATCTGGTATAATCGAAAATGTCGAAATACTACAATGAAGTCTCATACAGTGGCGGCTCGTATGTAAGTGCACAAGTGAATTTATATAATAAGAAATTTAAAAAATATTAAATCATAATAATACTACTTAGTTCTGTAGGAGTATGAAGATTATGTTTAAACATTGTAAGAAATGTCAATTGAAATTCAGGAAATTAAAATATATTTGGGTTAGGTTAGCTATGAGAAAAAGCGAAACGATCGCGCAGTTTTCGTTGGGCGCGGTGACATGAAATAGGTAGTTCACACAAATCACTGTGCACCGCAGTACCATGTAAAAAT
>JAIPRM010000972.1:0-44394 GCA_025469315.1 Stegophylla sp. TES_Ste_2020 | reverse complement strand
GGCGAATCCGGTTTCAAAAAGTTATTGATCGAAACTTTTGGACAAGTATTTCTATACGAAAAAGTGTTAACAGAAAAAAAAAAAAAGAAAAAAAAAAAAAAATTAACATCATTGTAAAAACACTAGCTTCTTCACTTTGTTCAGAATCTAAAATTACGGGCCCCTAATTAATTTTGCACTCTGGGCCAAAAATAGTCCGCTACTGGTTATATTAATATGTACTTAATAATAAAACATGACGACTTTGAACATTCCCTAAAAAGTTTTTAGTGGTTGTGATCTGTTTCAACGATTTTTTTAAATATTATACTACTACTTGGTAGAAAAAAAAACAAATGCCTTTAACGTTATCTTTTTTATGTTTTACATGCTACACTAATAAATCTAATCTAATTAAATGTAAAGTATTTCAAATGACAGTCGAAACTCACATTAATTATTTAAGATAGAGACAGACGGTAGCAATTTTTACCGGCCGGTCAGTTCACTAGCTTCGGCTATATTTTCACACGTTTGGTACGAATTCCGATTTCTGACGACCTACAGACATATGTAAAGAAGGCTAATTTAGAAAAAAGTATTATAATAATATATATACGTATATACATGTTATATTTTGTTAAATTATTTGACTGACTTACTGTTTTTTTTTTTTTAAATAAAGTGCATTAAAATATTGTTTTACTGACTTAAAAAACAAAACCCAAAACATATTATTATTTAATAAACAATGATAAAAGATATATTAACAAACTGAAGTTTTACTAGGTTAAAAAAAGTGTGTACTTCGCTCGTCGGAGTGTTCTTCGCACCTTAGGTGGAATACTGTTTTATCACGATGAAAAATCTATACATTCTTAATGATTAGTCATCGCATGACATTTCATACACAACAGTGATTAGTCTTACTCACAATAGTCTTTATTTCATTTATTTTATATATAAACAACTTTATTAATATATAAATAAAATATACAATACAGCGGACTGCTCACCATGTGAGTTGCCTTACGACACAGTTTACCATTCAATACAGTTGTAGTCAACTTTTTTTTTTATACCCGTTTGAAGTTAGAATTTCAACGGTATTCGTTAGTTTTTCCTAAAATTACGCACTTTAACGTACATATAAGAAAATTGGCTAAACCGATTGTTTTGAAATTTGGTCCTTAGATAGGAAATTTCATTGCGAATATTTTGGTGCAATAAAATTTCTTACGGACGAATAATTAAATATTTTACCAGGGTTTGATTGAAAAAAAATTTGAGAAATTACGACAAAGGCGGCAATTATTGGTTTATGGCATCTACCAATAAACATTTGTCAGCGCCGCCTTAATCCGTGCGCACCTTAATTGTATCGTGGGATTCCCAACATAATTATATATAATTATGTAAACTTTATATTATTATTATATAAACTATGCCAATAATTTTACAAAGGGATTCGTGTTTCATATTTATTAATAGTGACATACTATTCAGTGTTTATAAAGTTGGCCACACACTACGGTTTTAAATGTCCATGTACAGTGTACGGTATAGTTCGCACGTTTTTAGTTCGATGAATGACACACACTATCCATTTTGTCTCGTTATCAGTATTCGAACAACACTGACCGTTTTTTTTCCTTTTGTAGTTTTGTAATCATTCCAAGAAGGTTGATATTTTTCTTATTGCCATCATGTTTATTTTTCGATAATGGTGTAAATTAATATCCACGTGCAACAATAGTTTTCTAACTATTTTATTCTATTTTGAAAATTCAATATTTTCGGTTATTATACTACATACTTACTAATTCAGCTACATAGTCTAGTTATGTGTTGCGGCCTAGTGGTAATGGAACCGGCCTAGCACGCGACAGCACCAGATTCGATTCCAGCCCGGCACTCCGAATTTGAATTTTTGCATTTTCTTTTTCTTATATTATTAACTTCCTTCGTTCAGAATCGTTTTACTGAAGAAATGATTTATCGTTTCTTTAAAATTCAATACACCCGTCAAGAGAATCCCACCCGTCGTGCGAAGAACACCCATCGTGCGAAGTATGTCCGGCTTTTTTATAATTATTGTCATAATGATTTGATTGTAATCCTATTTATACGTATTAATAATTGAAATGACATTAAATTTAAAACTAACTTTAGTATACACGTTATTTAAATTTGAAAAAGTCGTGATACTGAAATTTTTAGCATTGTGGAACAAAGGATTGGCAAATTTTTTAAACATATTTTTTTAAGTCGGGAAATCTTAACAATAGCAACCCCTCGCCCAAATTATGTCACTTTTTTTTTCTATTGAAACGGCACCAGGACCGAACGCCACCGCTGCAGCTGCATCGCTTATAAATTATAATATTATTAATTGTTCAATACGTCATGTCCACCGCATATACTCGTGTAATAAATTTGCGACGCCGTACGCGCGCGGACAATCCGTTGACCCCGAACGGCCGCGCGGTTGGATCGGAGAAAAAAACCATTGGCAGGCCGGACCGCGTATATTCTGTCATTCCAACGGTTTCGCGGGACAACGACAACAACCCCTTCGAATCGCGTTTTTTTTCTCTATCTACGGGTTATCAACCGCACTCACAGCAGTAGTCGCGAGGTGATGCTTTCGTTGGGAATACGCGTTTTGCACATAATAATAATACGTGTTATAATATCGCCAGGGCCGGATAGGCAATTGCCTTGAGCGTTTAATTTTACAAGACACCAAATAAATGCCCAAGTCAACTACCACAATCAAAATGTGTATTTCTTTCTCCAGTTTTTATAATGAATTTTATTGAAATTTTCGTTGATGCTTCACCTAAATAATTTTGTTTGCAATTTACATACAGCATACATGATAAATGTTATATGTTCTTGTATATTTCCATCACTATGAATTGTGGTATGTCGATAACACGATTTTAAATTTAAAAACATACCTATTAAAAATTTTCTTTTACCAAAATATTCTTCATATTATACCCATCAATATTTAAATTTTCATAAAGTTTGAATTTAAAAAAAAAATATTAAATGCGTTCTTGTTGAAATTTTGATAATTTTCTCAAATTTTAGAAAAAATATTGAAAATATCAAAAAATGACTTCACTAAAGTACCATCTAGAATCTAGACCTCAGAGCTAAATTTTGATTTAAAAATTTGCCAATTAAAACTTTTGGATAGTTTTTACTTTATGAAAATGTGTTACCGAAATAAAAAATGATAGAAAACATCATTGTAAAAACACTAGCTTCTTCTCTCCACTCAGAATCTAAAAATGAAAATTCATCCCAGATTAATAAAATTTCAAAAAATTTGATATCTATGGCTAAGAACTGCCCTATTATATATATGTATATACATATATTAATAATTGTGAAAATTTCTGCGAGTGCCCTTGCCTGAGGCGTAGGTAAATGCATTGCCACTGGGCTAATCTCCTGAATCCGGACCTGAATATCACACGTTTTTACGACGAAAATAGACAAAATAAAAATACTAAAACCACGTTAATAACGTCGTAACTATTTTGCTTCACTCGCGTATATTTCGGGGCGGGTAAAACGATATAAATCAAAAATGACTGAAAGAGATTCTCCGCATCCGTCGTCGCGCTCGCGTTAAAATCGATAAGATTTTTCAGAATAAAAAAAAAAAGACAAATAGTACTACACACAGCCGCCGCCGCCGGTCATTTCTCTCGTGGTGATCGTGATAACACGAGTATAGGGTGATTTTTAAACCTGTTCACTCCCATTTTTGCCCGTAAAAATGTAAAAATTTGTTTATTTTATTTTCGGAATGTTCAAATTACGTACTATAAAAATTATGCTTTCCATAAATCATTTTTTCATTTTCTTTTTATTTCATATCACCTGGTTAGGATGTCCTGTGGCGATACAAACTTTTTTTTCAAACAGCAACCCCTATTTTAACTGCGAAATTTTGTTCGGGTTAATTTCCTGTTTATTCCGATGTATAGATATCAAAATTCGAACGAGTACTTTTTGAATTATTCAAATTTAAATATTAAAGAAAATAGTCTCTTGGACGCATATTTAGTTACCAATATAGTACGTTATTATTAAGAATCTACACAATTAACCACTGTCTCCTTAATTCTTAAATTTGAATTATTCAAAAACTTGGTTCCAATTTTGATTTTAACCCGTCAAAATTCACAGAAAAATAACCCTAATGAAATTCCACCCTTTGAAAAAGAAAGAACTGTATGGCCCCACAGTACACTCTTAAGGTGACGTTGAAAAAAAACGAATTATAGAAAACGTAATTTTCATAGTAATAGCTTGAACATTCCGAATTAAAATAAAAAACCATCATACGGGGCCAACAATGGGGTCGAACGCCCTTAAAAAATCACCCTGTATATATAAATTAATATTATTATTTTGTAAACGAAAAGCGTGGCTGGAGAAGTTCGACGGTGGCGTGTGGTGTTTTATACGGTGGTGCAGCATATACCCTCTGCCGGGACTTATATTGCAGAGTATTATAGATTAAACCGGCGACGGCGTGTGTGCGCGCGTTCGCTATTGCCGAGGGTGGCGTCGCGCCCCTTTTCGGCCTCATCCCCGCAGCAGATACAGCAGCAGCCCTCGGTGGTACGCGCAACATCAAAGACCCGGCAGAAGCTCCGCGTCTCCCGGACCGTCACGTCGTCTGCGCCGCGGCCAAACTGCCAACAACATCATTGAGGGGTCGAGTCTGTAAGTATATTATAATATTTATAATAAGACACACTATCATCGCGTATCGTAACGTGTTTGTTTGTAAACGATTGTATTCGATGATAATATACTTCTGCGGTCGCCTATTTATTTATTTTCTCCCCTCCCATAAAAAACGCGTTGGAAACCCTATTTTTTCCCACAATACGCGCTCATGTCACGAATAAAATAAAATAATATAACAAAAAATATATCATTATCGCGTTCCGTGAGCCAACGTAAACTCTACGCCGGTGACTCCCGACTTTTTTTTTTTTTAATTGGCGGCACACTTGATCATTTTATAAATTTTCACGGTACAATTCCAAGTCAACGTTACGCGAATATAACTATCAATAAAATAATTAAAATAAATAATAATATAAAATAAATAAACACACACATAAAAAGCAAAAAAAAAAAAAAATTACACGACACACTTTAGCGCCGCGGCACAACGGTTAGGAATCCCTGCAGTCTACGCAAAACGTTAAACAATATTATTATTAACGTTGCGTTTTAGACGACGTTGGTACGAAAGATTTTGGTAGGCGAAAACTCCGAAACGCGTCGCGAGTTTTTCTCCGCCTCCGCAGCCGCCACACGAGGATTTTTGCAAAGAGAAACGCCTGCGAAACGGTTTCGACGCAATAATAATAAGCAAAATATTTTCGCACTCGTCGTCGTCGGGCACGAGTTTTCTACATAGCGTGCGAGTAGTCATTTGCTCCGATAATAATAATCTAATAATTGTACTAACACTCGACGTTCACCTGCTGAAGCGATTTTCATTTTTTTTCTTCCCCCCCACCCCACTTTAGGGGACCACGTTCAGTACCCCGAGCTTTTCGCGCGTACGCCCTCGTACATTTTACTGTAAATAATAATAATAATAATAATATATAATGATGATTGCACATATGACTTTGGAATAATTTTCTCGCCGCAGCCTCGTCATCCAGGCCGTGGGGCCTCGCCCCTTTTCACTACACCCTCGTCGCGCCCACCCCGGGACCAAGCAGCAGCAGCAGCAACCGTGTGATCAATACACCGCCGCCGCCGCCGTAGAGATTCGCGTCCGCTGCAACCAGCCACCCTCGTTTCCCGTCACCCGAACGCACACCAAGGTCAGGCGGTAGCGCGACGACGTCCCCGGTCCGTGTTTGGATGCTGCATGCCCCGCCGCCGTCACCGTGTACGCTCTCGCGTAAATAATATTATTAAAATACTCGAGTATCATATTCGTACTGCAATAATTCGTCGTTCAAAGCACGTCTTTTTTTACCAGATAAAACGAAAAAAAATATGTTCAAAAATCAATACTCGATTGCAAAAAACAAAAAACTTCATTAATATATATATATATATATATATATATATATATATACATATAAATGTTATTATTTATTTATTTTATTTTATTTTTTATATACCTATGTATGATAGATTTGTTTCTATTTTATTACATTTTAAACGTCTTCGTTACGCGCGCAGTGGTCGCGACGATGACGATCGATTGTCACCGCATCACGCTCGAATTTTCAACTATATAATTCTCGATGTAATTTTTTTCAAATTCCCGTTCGTTTTCAGAGCCATCGCAGCCATCTTCGACCGTGTACTGTACGCGTTAACTCCTCGCGTTCCAGCAGTTCAACACGACGTCACAATATTGCCATCACCATCAACCATTGCCGGCAACAGCAGCAGCAGCAGTAGCTGTGTAACGCATCCGTGATCTACCCTGTAGATCCGGGCTTTTGTAGAATAATTAATATGTTCAGAAGCTCGTCTCTACAGGTATCTTACGGATGGAAGTTTACCCCGACCCGCGTTGGCAGCATTTATATTTTAATAGTGTAATAATAATAATAATAATAATTGTAAACACAATGCTTGTTATCCAGATATTTGACTCACAACATCGGCTGATGAATATACACACATACGCCACCATAATTATGTGCGTACATTGATGTTTACTTGTATTATGCCCATACCTAATCATATTATATTTTATTACGTGTATAAACAAAAAAATTCTATTGTATACCTACACAATAATATGGTATATTACCGGACGTTTTTGTCGAATTTTAGTCTCTTGTTAATTTAGTTTTTAATGTGTTTTTATAAATTCATAATCATTGCAATAGGGCGAAGAACTTCTACTTTTTCATATTCGTCCATAAAGGTCGCTACCAGAAAAATGTGAGTGATGTATAACTATGTTTTATAACATAAAGAGGTGATATTTAAAATTTTATTTTGCAAATTGCTGTACATTTTGTTGTTATATGTCACATGAATTCATATTTGAGTATACTAGATAAATTACTTTATAGATCTAAGTTACTCTATAGATTGGAAATGTTGTCTAGTTGGTACTTTAAGGTCATTTTTAAAAATTATCAATACTTTCTCTGAGCGTATGCCTAGACTACCCAAAACTGACAAAAAACATCATAACCTGAAATTTCATAAATTCGATTTTATTTTTTTTAACATAACATCAAAAATAATGGAACTAGAAAGTTAAAACTTTCACCAACTACTAAAAATAGTCACGCGCACACCTCATAAAATTTTCAAAAATATTTGACCAATTTTGAGGTAAGTACAGAACTTTGAGAATATTGGAAATTTCTTGTTTTTTGTAAGTTTTTATTTATAAAATTTTAATGTATGATGGGTATTAAGATCTGAAAATACAAACATATTCATGTGTATTCCCAACAATACTGAAAAAATTTCAAAAATCATGTATTTTGTGTGTGTGTAATGCGTAATTCATATACTTTACTAAACCAGATTTTAATATTATAGGTACGTAAGTAATTAAAATTATTTAAAAAATGTTGTGTTCGGTTTTTGCCTTTTAGCTGTTTTAATTATAGTGAACAAAGTGTTAAAATGGATCCAGAAAAAACACTTTTTATCAAATTCATAAATATAAAATATTGACTTCGGTATAAGCATTTAAACAACGAGAGTTGTAATACTCACATAATAACGTATTTTACTATGTTCGTCACTGGCTCATTAATGATCGTAGACAGTTTTTATTGACACTTCTAGTTTTGTATCATTTAATTACAATCTTTAACACAATAATAAAAAAAACCCATATTTTGGTTGTATGGACTTTATTTAAGACATTTATTACCTCATACACACATACACACGCTCGCAGTACCCAACATTATTAAATAACATTTTGTTAAATATAACCTTATCACCAATTATTATTATTATATAACATTTGAAGCATTGCTCAGAATCGTTTTATTGAATAAATGATTTATCGTTTTTAAAAATTTATCATAGCCGTTAGAAGTATCTCACTCAAGGTGCGAAGAATACCCATAGTACGAATTATGTCCGGCTTTTTTTTCTATAAACTCTTTTTCATATAGATAGACTTGTCCAAAAGTTTCGATCAGCAACTTTTTGAAACCGGATTTACCTCTAGTTGGTACATTAAAGGTCATTTTTTGAATTTCTCAATTCTTCAATTTTTTTTTTTTTTTTTTTATATGGGGGAGAGAGGGACTACCCAAAATTTGTAAAAAGTCTCGGAAACCATAATTTTTTGATCCAATTTTATGAAAATTTAAACATAGATAAACAATAATATGAGAAAGGTCTATTTTTGTTTTACCTTTCGTTGAATGTGGCACATTTCACGTAATAGGTACATGAACAACATTTGAGAAACATTGGTTAGGTTTCTTTCGAAGAGTAGGGACCATGACTACTGAAAACTAGAGTCTTCGTGTTATTAACATTAGGTAGCAATATTTAGTCAAATACCTAAAGCTAAATTTTTAAAAATAAAAACTTCAGTCGCTACTTCTTGCCTGTCAGTTTTAGGGATTCCAATCTTTTTTTAATGTTTGTCGGACACAAATCAAACGCAGATCACTGGATAAATCAAAAATAATAATTAATAAATAAATAAATATAATTTTGAGTGCATTGCGCCGCGCGTTTTCAAATCCGACCGCGAACCGCGCACTCGATCCCGGATCAGCTGGTGATTGGCGCAGTTGGACGGGCATTATCACCATCACGACGGGACGATATCACGGCGTGATAACGAATTTTCACTTTCGGCGCGCTGACGAGCGCTCGAAACAATCGTTGACCAGTGGTCGCTTGACGTTTTTAAAAATAACACCACAAGTCCAAGACACCTCCTGGACAGTCGATACCGCCGTGGCGCACGACCGTATCGACATCATCGCCATTTATTATTAGCTGCTAAAACATCTCATCTTCCCGGTTGCGCCGTGCATTGGTGTTTCACGGTGTTCACACGGATAGCCACAGCAGTCGTCGAGCGAAAACGATGATCGTCACTGGCCGTGAAGAAGCTGCCGCCGACGACGGTTTGACCGGTTATCCGTACGTGACGAGCCGACGGTGCTGTTGAACGGAACGCGGAGAGGGAGACCCGATAGCCAAAAGGCGTTCGACGGGAATCATCGATGAAAGCTTTGGTCATCTCCGCGCCATTCTCGTTCGCCACCGTTTACCTCCACCGAGGTCAGTGAGTTTGTACCGTCGCGCTTACAGTTGTAGTCGCGGTTGTCATCGTCGTCAGGACCATCGGACCGCACAGTAGACGACCACGACCGCCAGTAGTGTGTTGGTAGAACGTTAGTAAATCAGGAGTAGTAGTAGCACAGTAGTGGTAGTAATTGGTCGTCGCGGGCGACTTGTAGTCCTTGTGGGAATTTTGAATGCGGGGGGGGGCAAAGTCGTTTAGTTTCTTTTCATCCCCGTTCGATCTTCAGGTATTTCGCGCAGTGCAGCCTCATCCATGCCCACCACCGAACTGAAGACCCGAGAATGGTGGCCGGCCATGGACACCATGCCGATGGAGAACGCGGCCGTGGTCGTGTTGAACACGGACATCGATAACCCGCCGAAATTGGTGAGCCGCCTGTGGAGTGACTGTGAGTTTTCGTTATTTTCGAGGAGTGGTTTGCTTTTTTTTTTAATAATCCTAGCCGTCATGACGATTCTTTCAGGTTCTCTCAGGGTGACCGTCGACGGCGGCACGAACAGATGGCACAATTTCATCAAACGGAACGCTTTCGAGCATCTTAAAGTTCCAGACTTTATATCTGGCGATTTCGACTCGGCCAATCCCATCATCGTCGAGCAGTTTGTGACAATGGGTTCTAAAATTGTTCACACGCCCAACCAGGAAGAGACAGATTTTACCAAAGCACTGGTAGAGGTCAAAGAATATTCTGAAAGTAAGTATATATGTTTTTGGATGCCCATAGAAACTTGTCTGCTCACTGTTTTTTATTTTATTTATTTTAATGCTTAGAAAATAAGAATTGCATTGAATCTATAATTGTTATGGTCAACATGTGCCACAGGGTTGACCATTTTTTGTCAAATATAAACACTTTGTACAAGTCAAAGTCAAAGGACCATTATTTCAACCAAGATATATATTTACTGGGAAGAAATTCATTGACTTGGTTGCTCCCAGCAGGCAGACATTGCATTCACATACCTCAGTCACTCAGATTGTGTCCAGAAAAGAATTACGTTGGTTTTTTTCCTATGGGTTCGGCGTGTGATGAATGTACAACCACGGGACTCAAATGGAATATAAGTTAGTTACATTTTATTTTACAACTCATTTTATCATGTCCAGTTTTGTATATTACTGCTTATTACTAGCTATATTTAAATGAATTCATCTAGATGCTTTACAAATACGGTTAAAAATATTTTTAAGGACATTTTGAATAGGCTTTATATATTTTCAGATATCAAAAAATAATTATTGTTAGCGTTTTAGTTTATTATCCTTATCTATGGTATAGTTTTATACACAGAGATCCATTATGCATCTATCCCCTCTTTGGCCATAAAAATTAATATATAGGAAATCCTGTGGAGAAATATTTTTTTTCCAAATAGCGAATCCCCCTTTTTACTGGAAAGTTTGGTACTGGTCTATTATCGCCCCACCACAGGAACAAAAAATTTTATCGCCCCGCCAATTATGAACGCGGCGATTTTAATGGTAATGGCGGTTAACATGAGGAGGAAATTTGAGCCATATAGTTATTTGAAGTATTGGGTAAATAAAAAAGAGATTTATGTCTTGTGTTAGATAAATTAATTTTGAAATTTAAGAGCTTTATTAATTCAGGGCAATCCACAACATAATTTAATAATTTATATAAAAACTTCATAGCTAATAATTTAAATCTATTATCCAAAGGCATTAATAGTAAAAAAAAAAAAAAAAACCATGCTCACCATCATAACTAGAATAAGGAATTTTTTGTACATTACATTGAAAGCATAGAAAATGTGAAAAATTGTTTTGAATTTTAAAAAAACAGTGTGATTAATTCGATAACCTTATTACACCATGTGTCATGTGTAAGTGTATATAGGAGAATAAATTACTTAAAGTAGTATCCATTATATAATTAATACTTAAAATACCATTGTAATATTGTGTAGTTAAATTTAGAAATTACGTTACAATACATTTTAAAATATTTTTTAATATATTATGTATAAAAACTATTATCCTTAAGACCTAAATATAAATAACTTGAAAACTACTTTTAAAATTTTGATTTTAGTAAATAAAAATTCCTCAATGAAAAGGGGGGTCATTTGAAAAAAAATATCATTTCCCTGAACATAATCCTGAACAATCTTATAAGTGCGTGAAAAATAAATTATGGAAAATATAGTTTTTATTATAAGTTAAATATTTCATAAAAAAAAATCAAATTTTTACATTTTTATAGACAAAAAATGTGTGAGCATGTTTAATGGATCATCCTGTATACAATTGAATGAACAATAATTATAATTTAGTTAAATTAGAGTTTCAAATATGATAAACATTTTAATATGGTTAATTTTTATAATCGTTTTTAAAAATTGATTTCATAATAATTATGCTTGTAAAAATAATAATAATAATAGAATAACTACTATTTATCTTTACGCTTAATTGTGTCTGACCTAAAATACATTAATATAGTAAGTCTAGTAATAACATTACACTGAATAGTGAAGAATATTTTTTTTAAAAAAAAGAAAGCATAATATATCCATGTTAAAAGCGAAACTTAAGATAGAGGATAAAATTTGTTGGTTAAACAAATAATTGAAAAATTAAAATATTTTTGAGGCATTCTGAGTTGAAAATAAGTCTTTTTTTTTTATCAGTCCATAGCTTCATCCAAATCTAATGAAATAATTGGTTTGTGATTGCTAAAATAATATAATAGTATGTTTTACTAATTATGTATAATTTGATTATTATTATTTTAATGAATAATGAGAACATTTTGCTCTCCCCCTTGGGCCTGTTTATAATTTTCTGCAAATCTTATCTACAAATTCTATATCATGATACTTGTCCAATATACAATAACCAAACTAATCTAACCCTCATTCATGGTTAATAAAATATTTTTGAGATAGGTATTATCTGACTATATGATTTATAAGATATTGTTGCTATAACAACTTACATAATATTCAGTTATATACAACATAGTTCAAAATAGGGTCCACTATTTGTAAAATTATGTAATCATAATTACAATTATTTAAATAAAAAATACACCTAAAATGGTATTCACTATTACTAAAAATTAGTTATAATTTAGCCCATAAGACCATTTTAAAACTCTATAATTGTTGTGCAATAACGAAGTGTTGAATGATAATTAAAATCTATTAGTATCAATTACTTTTCTCAGTTTTATACTTCTGATTGAAGAAAATTGTATAATCTTTCTTAGTATTACTGATAAAAACATATAAATACAAAATATAAAATTATAATTGTATATAGGAATATTAATGTATTTAAAATAAATATATTAATTCAATTGATAAATCGTATAAATGTATTTATAGTATTTTAAATTTAAAATTTCAGAGCGAAAAAGATAGGGTTTTTTTTTTAGATTCTGAGTGGAGCAAAGAAATTTATGAATTTACAATGATATTTATTTCTTTTTCTCTCTTTCTGTGAATACTTTTTTGTATCGAAATACTTGTCTAAAAGTTTCGATCAGTATATATCTATAGATCCCGAATCACACCCAGATGGTTATTAAGAAGTTTTGACAAAAAAACAGCAAATTATGCAATTACCAGAATTTCCGCAAAATTGAAAATTGGTTTTTAACATAACTTCAAACATAATACAACTAGAAACTTGAAACTTTGACCAGCTACTAAAAATAGTTACGAGAACATATTTTCATAAAAATTTCAAAAACATTTGATCATTTTTGAATTAAGTACATCATTTTGAAAATTTTGGAAATTTCTCATTTTTTGTTAGTTTTTATTTCATAAAATTTTTAATTCTTGATATTAAGAATTGAAAATTTAATATGATCTCACTCACATATTTGTTTAACTGACCTAAAAAAATCACAAAAATCATAAGTCAAAATTTTCTCTATAACCTTTTGATGTTAGTTTTACCTAAAATTACACACTTTAACGTACATAAAAGAAAATTGATTCCATCAATCTTTTTGAAACTTAGAATCTAGGTGGAGAATTTCATTGTGAATATTTTAGTGCAATAAAATTTTTTATGGACAAATATTATGATATATTTCTAGTTAAGGTGCACTCGAGAAGGTTGACAATGTTCTATTACAATCTGATGTATTTTTTGACTCTGTATACGATAGTGTGAATTAAAATTTATCAATAATTTTCTAATAATTATACTTTAAAAATTCAATATTTTCGGTTTTTATATTAAATACCTACCATTTCAATGGTTTTCAACGCTGTTTTTGTGGTGTATAGCTCAGGTGTCAGATTAGAATGCCATGGTACCTGGTATAAATCTTACCCGGTAATCTAAATATTTTGCACTTTTTTCAACCGTAACTTATCAGGTAACAATCATTAGTACGAAATATGTTATAGTGCATTAATGTTGATTTACAATAATTAGAGCAACTTTATTTTATTTTATTATGATGTTTATATTTTATTGTAATTTGAAATTATTTATGGAATATTTCTTAGATGTAAGTGAATATATGAAAATCAATTTTCGTTTTTCATTAATGTTGTATGTAACACAATAATTTTTAGTTATAACATTAAAAATTTCAATTCCTTAAAACTGATAATTATTATTGTGTATTAGTTGAAGCTCTGCTCAGAATCGTATCTTCTATCATTTCTTTAAAATTAAACACAATTGTCTAAAGCACTGTTTCCCAACCTATGGGTCGCCAAATATTTTTAATAGGTCACTGCTCATTAACAAAAAAGGAATATAAGGAAAAAATATGTAAATGAAAAATAAAAATAAAAATGACTAAATATTCAAAAATTAATAACAATAAATTTAAAATATTTTTAACGAAACATTATTTTTTTAGTGTTATACTGCAATCAATTTTACTAGTTTTTTACTGTTACTACAATGAGCAATAACATTCACTTTATCATTATATTTAATGTTTTGTCAGCTTGTATTTATTCATAGTTAATTCTGAATTATAAATATTTTAATTAAAAGATTATTTTTAATTAACAACAATAAGTATTCAGCATTCTGTAATACATTTTTTCGCCTATATTAAAAAATAATAAAATTGCTTATAAACAAATTATCATTAATGTTACTAATTATTATTGTGCACTTGATTTTTTTTTTTTAGTGGAAGAAATGGATCGCCTCGTTAACAAAAATAAATCATTGTAAAAAGGTTGGGAAACACTAGTCTAGAGTATCCCACCTAAGATGCAAAGAATACTCCAATGGTGTAGTTTTCTCCAATAAAATTTAAATTTTTTTCGTAGAAAATTTTGCACATAAAATTTCTTGTTTTTCTAGCCATTCTTCAAGGTTGGTCTAATACATTTTTTACAATCCTTTAAAGTTAGAATTACAACACGAAAATGGTAGATTTCTTTTCATTATTATTTGTGGCATTTCAGGTTACTGTTTTGAAGATGAAAAATGATGAACATCCTTACTCATGTAGGTTACTTACATTTACATTTTTGTTAAAATCAGTTTAGCTTTAAAATTTTAAATGCTGCAAAATTGATCATTTTTAGGAATAATAAAACAAACATAGAATATTCTGTTTTTAAATTGTTAAAAATACTTAAAATAAAAGTGACAATTATTATTCTGTATAACTAACTGAAGCTCTGCGAAGAACTGTTTTATCAAAGAAATTATTTAACAACATACCCACCTCAGGAGCAAAGATTACCCATGGTGTTAAGTGTGTCTAGTTTTTTATGATTTCTCATATCATGTCTAAACTAATTTATAATTAACGTGTTTGTATAATACTGGTTAATTAAATCAATTTGAAAATCTTTCAACATTCACTGATAGAGATCTTAATATTGATTGTGTCTGACTTATATTTTTATTTTATGAAAACTTATGTTTTGTTTCAGATGGAAAACTAATGCAGATGGGAGGTCTTACCAGTAGTAGCAATACATTTAACGGGGATCCGTTTGTAACAGTCACGAACAGTTCCCCTTTACTTTGGACGATGACTATGGGTTATGAAGACAGTTTTTGAATCCAGAGAATATTGCTGCATTAAGTACAATTTACTCCTTAGTAATTTTTACCCTTTTATATCCTATTTAGATACTTGTTAATCTCTTGTACATCTCATCATGATTTTCTAATTAAATATTATGCAGTTGCTGCACTAAAGTCTTGTTTTACTTGAGTATGGACAGCATTTTATTTTTGTTATGAATTATTCTAGAATTTTATTTTTTTATAAAAAATTTATTGAAAATTAGTTATGTATTTTATGTAACATAGTCTATATAAAAATATAATTGTTTTAATCAAATATAATATATATATATATGTATTCAAAAGTATTAAGAAATTTTATGGTTATTATTATTTGATTAACAATTAGTTTTAATTTAATTAATTGTGTAGGTAGACATCGACGCCCTAAACGAAGAGTGTCATAACTCACTTTTACAAAATGTTCAGGAGAAGCAATATAAACATTCAAAAGTATATTCTAATTCTGAATTTAAAAAACATTTTTTTAATCTTTTAAATTCTTTCTTTATACCTACATATTTAAATTTCAGATAACTTTTCTTTGACACTCTTAAATTGGTAAAAAAAAAAATGTTGAGTTACGACTATTTTCGCTGGATAAATAAATTTAAATTTAAACGTTAAGTCAAGTTACAACTCTTTTCTTTGGTAAAACTTACATAAATAATAAGTGTTAGATATTGTATGTCAAAATATATTGTTTTCCTCAGCGGTGTTTGAGCCTTGTTCATTATAATGTTTAATACAATATTAAAAATAATTTTCAGCTAAATAAAATATTATTATTGTTATAAAAAAAAGCCGGATATACTTCGCACGACGGGTGGTATTCTCTTGACGGGCGTATTAAATTTTAAAGAAACGATAAATCATTTCTTCAGTAAAACGATTCTGAACAAAGAAAGTTAATAATATAAGAAAAAAAAAATTTTTCAAAAAATGTTCAAAATTTTTTTTGACTTTTTCAAAATCTTTTTTATAGGATTTTCTATCTATGTTTAAATTTTCATAAAATTTGGATCAAAAAATGATGGTTTCCGAGTCGTTTTTGTCAAATTTTGGGTAGTTTTTTCCAAAAAAATGACCTCTCTATAGTACAATCTAGAGGCAAATCCGGTTTCAAAAAGTTATTGATCGAAACTTTTGGACAAGTATTTCTATACGAAAAGTTGTACACAGAAAAAAAAAAAGTAAACATCATTGTAAAAACACTAGGCTTCTTTACTTCATTCAGAATCTAAAAAATCTCATAATTAATTATAAAAAAGAAACAAAATACTTTATAATATTAAAATAAAAAAACAAGTGATAACATTAATAATAATAAAAGAAAAATAACACTATAAAACCAATACAAATTTAAAAATTATTTAATAATGTTTAATTACAAAACTTTTAAATGTTGTAATCTGTAATATGATTAATTATGCACAAAACCATAGAGGTAAATAAATAAAAATCCAAAAATAGAATTATATTATTTTAGTTACTATAGTTTTCATTAGTAATCTTAGTTAATTATTGTAGTAACTCAAGTTACGACTTTTTTCACTGGAAATCAACATTATACAATTATTATGGTCTTTCTTTTAATAAATTATAATAACTACCTAAAACTAAATACACATATAATTATTTCTGTCAGAAGAAAGTTATTTGAATGCATTTTTAAAATTGAATTTTTTCATTTATACTCTTCTATGGATAATTATAATGCTTACAAGAACAATGATAATTTTAAACTGTCTATTATTGTTTATACTTAATTTATACATTCTAAAATAAATGGGATTAAACATACCATATTAATTCCCTGATATTTAATGAAAAGCTATGCAACACTAGTTATATTTATAGTGTATACATTTTATAAAATTTCATACCATTTTTTTGAAAAAAAAAAAAAAATGATGATATAATGGTCGCTTTATTCTTATAAGATATTAGCATGGCTTATAGCAATAATATTTTTTTTACAATTAGCTTACTTGGGTAAGTGATATTTAGATTTATATATTATTACTTTAAATCTGAAAACAATTGTATCAGAGAAAAATTAATTTGTTCAGTTATGGGAGTGTTAAAAATGGATTCCAAGACTGATTTGGATTTTAGTTTATATTTAGTAACAACAAGGACTGTATTTTTTAAATCTAGGACTTTAAGTCAAAATTTTGTTTTTAAATAACTATTTATAATTTATATAATATATAAAAACAAGGATAAATATTGTATTGCATTATAATGAAGTTAAATTTGTGTAACATTAAAATTTAGGAACAAAAAAACATGATTAATTAAGTAGTATATACAAAAGAATATTTAATATATTTAAGAAATGTGTAGTCAATGACATTGATCAACCAAAAAAGGTACACAAATAATAATAGAACTGGAATAAAAATGAGATATTATAATATTCTGCATTAAGTATCTATACATGACAGTAAAAAAAGATGAAAATCACAAATATAATAATTAATATGTTCTATATCAATTGTACACATCATTATAACTAGGGATAGGATTTAATGCCCTAAAAAGCCAGACATACTTCGCACGACGAGTATTCTTCGCATCTTGGGTGTGAAACACTTGGTGGGTGTGTTTAATTTTAAAGAAACGTTAAATCATTTCTTCAATAAGACGATTCTAAACGAAAGAAGTTAATAATATAAAGAACAATATTAATCTTCATTTTCAACACACTCACCAAAAGTATCTGACCCGAAGAGCGAAGAATATTCGTGGCGTGAAGTATGTCCGGCTTTCTTGTTTATACTTTACTTTTTTTTATCCAATATATAAAGGAAAAAAAATTTAGTGATTTAGTGAGAAAAAAATGTTCAAAATTTTTATTTTACATTTTCAAAATCTTTCTTATATTATTTTCTATCTATATTAAAATTTTCATAAAGTTTGGATCTAAAAATGATGGTTTCCGAGTCGTTTTTGTCAAATTTTGGGTAGTTTTTTCCAAAAAAAAATTAAGAAATTTGAAATTAAAAATTAAAAAAGAAATTAAAAATTGAGAAATTAAAAAATAACCTCTTTAAGGTACCAACTAGAAGCAAATCCGGTTTCAAAAGGTTACTGATTGAAACTTTTGGACAAGCAAATATATACAAAAGTATTTTTAAAATAAAATTAGCAATAATATTAATATATAAATTTAAAAAAAGTATTACAGATGATAGATCTCATCAACTCATAAACATTTCAAGGACTGTCAGATACTATAATACGAACACGAATACCTTGAGTACGTAAATACGAGAACCTACTTTATAATTTCTTATATTGATATAAAAATTATGTTAATGTGTATAACTCTTAATATAAAACTTCATATTCAAATTTGCTATTAAAAAATTTAAAAATGCTCTAAAAAGAAAATGATCTAAAAACCAAAAATTGTCAAGAAGTACAAAATAAATTTTCTTATTCTCATTTGAAAGTACACATAACAAATTTCTAACCAAACAAGCATTGAACAGCAACCTTTGGAAAAAAAATGAAAAGTGCACTAAAATCGCAGCCCTAATCATTATATTTTCTATAAGTATACATTAAATTGAGAAGGCATGTAGATACCAGGGGTGAAAAGGCTCCTCAAGAGGAAAAATTAAAAAAATTTCTTAATTACCACCAGGTGATCTTACGGAAAATGTTATAATATACATTGTAAAATTAAACATAATTAATATTGCGAATAAGCATGCAGAACTCCCTAGTAACAATAAATTAGTTTCTTTACAAATGAGCTATATTAAAATATTTTATTTGAATCATCGTTGAATAGTAATAAAAATAAATCAAAGTATATAAAATTATTAAAAATCGTATAAATTACCTTATGCATATAAAAATTGATTTCAAAATGTAAGAAAGTAATAATAATAATATACTCATAAAAATAAAACAATAAAAATGTATGAACACAGTTAATAATAATAAAAGATCTCAAATATAAAAATAATTATTAATAATAGTATAAAAATAAAGTTGCAATTATTATATGTTCAACATTTTACAAACTTGAATAGTAGCAAAGATATCTGATTCAAAACACTTTTGGCACTTACAGCCAATAAACCATGTAGGTTTTGTGGATGGTAACACCATCTTCTTTCTGTCCACTTGATGCATTTTGTTTCTTCTGTACAGTGTATCCTTCATGAACTTTATATCTATGATAGCGATTGGAATGCTTTGTATGTACTAAAACAATTAAATCATAAGTAACTTATGTATTCATCCATACATTTTATATATTATTAAATATACATAAAAATTACATTTAAAAGAGAGGATTTTGTTAAAAATATAGTTATTGCATACTTATATACTTATAACCAGTAGTAAATAAAGTACTGTGTAGCTAGAAAAAAATTAATAACATTGTATTTAAACAATAAAACAATTACAACTACAATATTTTAGATTCTGAACGAAGTGAAGAAGCTTATGTTTTTACAAAGATGTTTATTTTATTATTATTTTTTTTTTCTCTTTCTGGAAACACTTTTTCATATAGAAATACTTGTCCAAAAGTTTTGATTAGTATCTCTATAGAACCAGAATCGTACCCAGATGGTACTTTGAGAGATCATTTTTCCAATTTCTCAATACTTTTTCCAAAAACAGCGAAAAACTGTCGAAAAATTGACAAAAACCGGCAAAATATGCAATTACTGAAAACATTTCCGTAAAATTGAAAAATACTTTTTGACATAACTTCTAAAATAATGTAGTTAAAGAATTGAAATTTTTACCTACCACTAAAAATAGTTACAAGAACATTTTATTAAAATTTTAAAAAGATTAAATCAATTTTTAGTTGAGTACATTTTGAAAATTTCTCATTTTTTGTTAGTTTTTATGTAATAAAATTTTTGATATTAAGACTTGAAAATTTAATATGATCCCACTGACATTTTTTTTTTATACCCGTTTGAAGTTAGAATTTCGACTAAATTCGTTAGTTTTACCTAAAATTACGCACTTTAACATACATATAAGAAAATTTGCCTTACCAATTGTTTTGAAATTTGGTGCCTAGATAATTTCATTACAAATATTTTGGAGCAATAAAATTTCTTACAGACAAATAATAAAACATTTTACAAGGTTTGATTAAAAAAAAAATCGAAGAGATATTAAGAGATATCTGTAGATAAAACGTGGTTGCTGAAGGTTGTTTTATTGCATCTTACATACTTTTTGACGCTGAATACGATGGTGTAAAATAAAATCCACGTTTAACAATAGTTTTCTAACTATTTTATTCTATTTTGAAAATTCAATATTTTTGATTATACTAAATACCAACTATTTCACCAATAAGGTCAAGTTGTGTATTGTGGCGTAATGGTAAAGCAACCGGCTTATCACGCGACAGTACCAGAGTTCGATTACAGCCCGGCACAACAAATTTTTTCATTTTTTTTTTTCTGAATGAAGGAAGTCACTAATATGAAGAACAATAATAGTCGTCATTTTCAACATACCCACCAATAGCATCTGATTCGAAGAGCAAAGAATATCCGTGATGCGGAGTATTTCCTCGGTTTTCTTGTCTATACTTTACTTTATTTTTTTTATCTAATAAATAAAGGAAAAAAAATAATAAAAAATATGTTAGAAAAATGTCCAATTTTTTTTCACATTTTCAAAATTTTCTTGCGCTAAAATGTTTCTTATATTATTTATCTGTTTAAATTTTCATAAAGTTTGGATTAAAAAATGATGGTATCCGATTCTTTTTTGTCAAATTTTGGATAGTTTTTTCAAAAAAAAAATAAAATTTGAAGATTGAGAAATTCAAAAACTGACCTATTTAAAGTACCAACTAGAGGCAAATCCGGTTTCAAAAAGTTGGTGAACAAAACTTTTTAACAAGTATATCTATAAGAAAAAATGTTTACAGAAAAACAAAAAAAATAATAATAAACATCACTGTAAAAACACTAACTTCTTCACTTCATTCAGAATCTAATAGTACTGTATTTCAGTTTCAACTGAAATTGGAAATATACACACATAGACAGTAATCAAATCAAATCATAATTAATTAAGAATAAGAATATTGGTCTTATTTAACGAGTATTTGTTTAAATAAAATATATCTTATATTAGTTTTTATTGTATTTATCAACATTTGTGCTTTATATTTTATGCATTCTAATATGCTAATTGAAAAACTGAATGTTTTGTGAAATAACTACACGTTTTGCAAACAATATTCTATTATATACTTACACGTTTCTTTTCGGGGTCTTGCAGAGCTATCCATATGAAGGTGGAAATTAAACAGTACACTCTGTTGGCAGTACCCAATTTACCGCAATTATTTTTCATCGTCTTTATTAGTTGTTTAATCATATCAGTTTTTATAATTTTCTAAAATAAATACACATGGCCGTAGAAAATTATTAAACTGTGTACAACAGTATTCACAAATAAAAAATAGTAAAACACACCATCCAAATAAATTGTGATGTTTCGTGGTATCTAAGAAGGTTAATGAGGACTAGAAGAGCTGGTTCACGGCATTCGATGCTGGGTTGCGATTGATTAGAAGTCTGAAAGAAATTTAAAATAAAGTCCACTATGGGTCCTTTGACAGTCTTGACACACAACTCTTTAGACAATGCAGTACACGTGTCTAAAACAAAAGAAAAAATAACCTGATTAAATAAACTACAGTCTATCCCGCGAGCGAACACGCCGTGGCCGACGAAAATCAAATTGTTCTGCGCATCCCCCCGTGTTATCAAGCTATAGCATCCCGACACTGGATGATGTCTTGTTGTTTAGGATCGGCAGCATGTGAAGCGTTACCAGCTGCCTTATGTAAAGGGGAAAATAGCCTCGACAAATGATCTAACATCAGTCTATACATGCAAAAACAGCATGTTGTCTCATAGAATAAACTATAGTCATAATTAAGGATTTGATTCATTACATTATTAAAGTCTGAATAGAGTAAAGAATTTAGTGGTTTTACAATAGTTTTTTCTTTTCTAGAAACATTCTTTCATATATAGAAATACTAGTCCAAAAGTCTCATACAGTAACCTTTTAGGTAAAAATCGCACTTAAATTAAAAAAGTATTTTAAAAGGGTGATTCATCAAAATTCTCAATAATTTGTTCAAAAACAAAGAAAATCTGTAGAAAAATTCAATAAAAATGGCAAATTATGCCATAAAATGTGATTTCCATAAAATAACTTTATAAATAAATAACTTCATTAATTTCACTATAACTCTGAAACTAATAGGACTAGAAACTTGAAATTTTTACACAATATCAACAAAAGCATATTACAGACCAGAAAAATTTAAAATTTTTAGATTGTGAGGGGAGCAAAGAAGTTAGCGTTTCTACAATGATATTTATTTTTTATGTATATAAGTTTTTATATAGAAATAATAGTCTAAAAGTTTCAAACAGTGACTTTTTAGATCGGACATTGGATCTTGTTAATAATCTTTTGGGAGAACTTTTTCATATTTCTCAATTCTTTTTCCAAAAATGAAAAATTGAGTGAAATCAGTAAAATATGCCGGAAATGAGTTTTCATAAATTCTATTTCATTCATTTTGCTATAATTTTGAAACTAATAGCACTAGAAACTTGAAATGTTCATATATTATTAACAACTGTAAAGTTTAGGCGAAAATTGGAAAAAAAAAATGACCCTTTTTGGGGTAAATATAGCAGTTTGGTATACCTTCAATTTAGTTAGGTTTTTTAAATTTTAAATTCTTGATATATTGAAAGCTGAAAATTTAAAACAAAACCACATATATATTATATATATTTCTAATTAACCAAAAAGTCTCGAAATCTGTAAATCCACTTTAGATTTTATAACCATTTGAAGTTAAAATTTTTAAAAAAAATCTAATTTTTTCTTAAAATAATTTTATTTTACTTTTTTTTTTTATCAAAACCTTATAACTTTTAAAATTTGCTCAATATTTTCTTTAACCAAACAATTCCTTACTTGTTTTTCTACATTTGGCATCATAATTATCATGAGAGTTAGTCCATTGAATAACTTTTCACAAGCGTTTAAATTTTAAAATTATGGCTCAATTATTTAATTAACGGTAATGTATTCAATTTATTGTTTTTGGAAATTGAACAATTATATTTAATTATATTATTAATAAAAATGTAACAACTTATATTTAATTTTTTTTGAAAACCATAAGTGGTAAATTGTAACCATAAGAGCCTTAAACTTTTAAACAAAACAAAATTAAACATTTTCACAATTGAATTGCTTATTTTAGAAACCCCCTAAATCCACTTTTTCACTTTTTGAGATAATCAATAAAAATTGTGTCATGGATTTAAAACGATTTTTTAAAACTCCCAAAAATTACCAAAAATACTTGACTACTTACTCTTTCAAATATTATTGTAATTTTAGTTAAATAACTTACTAAGGAAGTGGGAAAAAATATTTTTGAATTTGCACATGCAAAATTTTATTTTTGGCGTTTGGGGAGTTTCTAAAATAAATGATTCAATTAATGAAATGGGTTGTAACCTTTTGGGCCCGTATAGGCTAATTTTGGTACCCATTAGTCAGGGGGACACTGACTAATAACCTATAGGCCGAGCAGTTTAATAGTTCGAGACTATACCGCGGAACCTATAGGATTTTATAATAATGGGTACAATTGTTGTTTTTCTCTTTTTTTTAAAATATATTGTATATAATAATAATTAATTTAAAAATTGCTCTTTTCATACGGCTTCGCGAACGGTTACCGATGTATGACATTTTTTTCGTTATTTCTTTTAATTCGTTACTTACAGACACACTCAATACAACCAAAAACACACACGCACATATACACATATTCACATTATATTACAAAAAAGGGAGACAAATTAAACATAATATATTATTTTACTGAAACGTTGTTGATGACAAAATGATGTGGATATAGCCAGCTTTCCCGTGGCCCGCCATGAGCCGCTCGATTTTCCTAGGCAGCCATATTTGTGGTCGTCGTGTTGTTGATGGAATAAATTCACGCACGTCTAGTAAACCCTACTAGACGGCTGGACGATGGAAAAAAGTATAGTGACCGTGGGCATCGGTTAAACTCGTCGCTGTCGCCGACTTTTCAATAAAAGTTTTTTTTTTTGGTGGGGACTTGACACAATGTACATATTATAACATTCTTTTTAATGACTTGCACGGCACGGGAAATATCGGCTGAGTCCAAACTATAGCAGATAGTGGACGACATGATATACCGGCGGTGCAAGTGGAGTGATAATATGCGACGGATAAAGTAATATGTTGGCGTATAATTATACTAACAACCTGACCGTCACGTAACAGTATTTAAATAATATATAACTAAATAAATTAGCATTAATTCTTGGACGTTACAGGGTTTAAAATTATTCAACACCTCCCTCCCTCCCTCAAAGTATCTTGTATGAAGAACGTTTACCAATGGTGTATGTATGACAGTTTTTTTAAGCTTTAAAATACATACCCAAGTTCCAGAAAACTCTAGTCAATTCTTTATATGAATATTCATTCTTTTTTTGCTTGTTCAACACATCAGTTACATTTTTTAAGCGCATTGCTAATGTCAAAGCGCCTGTTTTTAGTACTAGAGTTTCTCTTCGACACTGATATTTTTTACACACACAATAACCTCTCCAACGTGCCTGTAAATAAATAAAGGAAACTGAAGATAGATTTTATTATTATGTAGTGATAGTGTACCTGTATTAAAGTTGCTGCACATATTTGTTTATCTGTAAGGATTTGTTCTTTAATCTTAGGTAATTTCTGACGAGTTAAAAATCCTCTGAAAGCTGCTTGTATCTTATATGCTGCATTATTTTTTTCCTATTCAAATGAAAGAGTTTAACACATATAATACAAATAATATTTAGTACTTAATAAATAGGGTTTAGGTGTTAATAACTTTTCAATAAGTTTTCTTTTAGTCGCGCTTATTGTAGGTCAAATATTAATTTGTTTAGTATGACATAGAAGCAGTTATTTTTTAAATATTATTTTGCATATTTATAGATTTTTATGAAAATACATATTTTGAAAAGAAAAAAAGACTTTTGCATAATAAATGCATATCTAGAAGAGAATTTTAATACATTTAAAATCGGAATAACTAATAAATAAACAGCAATTTATGCATTATACAAATCCAATGGTAAACAACTCAACTCATATTTCAATTAATAACCTTATATTTACTACTTAAGTGAAATAAAGGAAAGCAATAACAATTTATCTATGTATTTGTATGTACTAGTGTTTTTTGAAACACAAAAATTATATTTAACAAACATTCATTTTAAAATGTAATTTTATAGATTCTAAGTGGAGAAAAGAAACTAGAGATTTTACAATGATTTTTTTTTTAGTGTTTTTCCAATGATGTTTATTTATTTTTTTTTTTTTTCTGTGTACAACTTTTCGTATAGAAATACTTGTCCAAAAGTTTCAATCAATAACTTTTGAAACCCGATTCACCTCTAGATTGTACTTTAGAGAGGTCATTTTTTGAATTTCTCAATTCTTCAATGTTTTTTTTGGAAAAAACTACCCAAAATTTGACAAGAACGACTTGAAAACCATCATTTTTTGATCAGAATTTTATAAAAATTTAAACATAGATAGAAAACCCTAAAAAAAAGATTTTGGCGCAAGAAAATTTTGAAAATGTGAAAAAAAATTTTGGATATTTTTCAAACATTTTTTTTATACATGTATGCAATTTTGTTCAGAATTACTTGTCAAAAATTTGCAACCAGCACCTTTTTTAATCAGAATTTTTCCCTAGATAGTATTTATGAGAAGTTATTTTTTGAAATTCTCAATATTTTTAAATTTTTTAGGAAAAACTACCCAACATTTGATAAAAAGAAAAAAGCCTTTAAAACTTTTTAATCCAAACTCTACAAAAATTTAAAAATAGATAAGCTAAAATATAAAAATATTATTTCTGATCAATTTCTTTTTTTTTTACTTTTCTTAGTTAATACATTCACTGTAAAGTGAGGAAGTGAGGTCAATAAGATAATTTATAATGTACAGATGGCCACTTGGCATCATTTCTACATTTCTTTTAAATCGATTTAATTCAAGGCAGTTTGAGGATTCAACCTTTTTAGATTCTGAACGAAGTGAAGAAGCTAGTGTTTTTACAATGATGTTTATTTTATTTATTTTTTATTTTTTTTCTGTGTACAACTTTTCGTATAGAAATACTTGTCCAAAATTTTTAATCAATAACTTTTTGAAATCAGATTTGTCTCCAGATTGTACTTTAGGGAGGTCATTTTTTTAATTTCTCAATTCTTCAATTTTTTTTTTGGAAAAAACTACCCAAAATTTGACAAAACCGACTCGGAAACTATCATTTTTTAATCCGAATTATAAGAAAATTTAAATATAGATAGAAAATCATATAAGAAAGATTTTGATGCAAGAAAATTTTGAAATGATATAAGAAAGATTTTGAAAATGTGAAAAAAAAAATTTGGACATTTTTCTAACATTTTTTTTTTATATAATTAACTTCCTCCGTTCAGAATCGTTTTATTGAAAAAATGATTTATCATTTCTTTAAAATTCAATACACCCGTTAAGAGAATCCCACCCATCGTGCGAAGTATGTCCGGTTTTTTTTTGTTAATGTTATTTAATGTATAAAACTGAATAAAGTATGTGAAGGTTGCACCTCAAATTTTCTATTTTTAAGCCTATGACAACACTTACGTTGGAAATATTTTTGTATTGGTAATTGCTATTTATATAACATGCACATGGGTATGTGTATATAAAATAGATACACAGCGGGATAAAAATCTGGTTGAGTGAAAAATAAATATTTTTGTAATAAAACTAAAACGCTGTACAAAATCATTTTATTGAAGAAAAATTATTTATTGTTTCTTTAAAATTCAATACACCCTACAAGAGCATCCAATATGAAGAATGAAGAATAACCATGGAGGTAACAATTTTTCATATAAAAATACTTGTCTAAAAGTTTTATTCAGCAACATTTAGATCAGTGTTTGATAGAGAGATTATTCATATATATTATTATGTTCAAATCATTCTGATTTTATTATTTCAATGAAGTTCATTTTATTTTGCTTTTATTTACTTATTTTCACTAAATGTGCTTTTTTTACTTTTTCCCCATTTTGGTTATTTTACCAGATATCAATTAGTGCAAATGCCAGAATTTTTTTTTGAATTTGGTATCTATTTTTAAACAATTGTCTTTTATAAACTGAAGCTCTGCTCAGAGCCATTTTATTGAAGAAATGATGAATCATTTCCTTGAAATTTAAGACACCAAGTCCCACTCGAAAAATGTAGAATGCTCATGGTGCGAAGTCTGTCCGGCTTTTTCGCTTACATATTTTTTGTTCAAAAAATAAATATATATACATATTATATTACTATATTAATTAAAATTAAATTTTTATTAAATAATGCAATTTCAAAATGTCATATTTGATTTTAAAGTATTTTTCTATTGTTTTTAAGATAACAAATATCCTAACCCTATTAAATATTAATCATGGTTATCTACTCGGGTTGGTCAATGACTCTACATCACTCGTGTACTAAACTGGTTTATGTGTTTAATACTATGAATTGGCATAATGACATGTTCCAATTGTTAAAGTAGATCTGTAAAATAGCATCCGCCAACCTAAGTAGATAATCATAGTATTTATGAACAAAAATGTACCTGCAAAGCCTTAATAGCATGTTTTCTTTCAATCTCCAGTTTTTGCTTCAGCTGTGGCCACTTTTGGCGAGCCAAGTATCCTCTTATGTGTGTTTGCAACAAGATCAAAAAGCGGGTAGCACGCCGTTCCCTGAAACGTTTTTGCAAAACAATGGTACACTGGCGTAGAAAAAGATACTCAGTTCGAACAAGTCTTGCAGCTTTGATAGCCCTATATTTAGACTGAATTAAGACTGTTGCTTGTCTTAAAGCTAAATATTGAAAACGTTCAGGTACAGTTGACAAGCATTGGCGCAGGAACCTTTTTATGATGTTGCTTGCTGCTATCAAACGATCACGAAGGAATTGCAGCTCATTTCTCTTTTCAGGCCATTTTCGGCGTATTAAAAAACCTCTAGCATGTGCCTGCAATTCAATCACTATTTTCCTGATGAGGATGTATTTAGCACGTTGCAATTTTGTAGCAGTATTTGCACGGAACTTCCTTTGCATCAAAATGATGGAAGCTCGCAACTTCAAAAATTCTCGTGACTGTTGTTGGGTGCGAAATTTACGCTGAACGACAATGGTAGCATTTCGGAGTTTTAAGAATTTTTGCCGGTCACTGTTTGCCAGTCGGTTCATTAACGTTCTCCTTATTATATCAACACATCTGATTAACAGCTGTCGGTGGGTAATTAGCTTGATCTTTAATGTTGGCCACTGTATCTGACGGAATAGATAACCTCTGGCCATGCTTTGTAATCCAATCACTATAGCCTTTAACTGCAAAAACTTATCTCTGAGGAGTTTTCCATTGACATTAGCACGGAATCTACGCTGTAATATGATAGCACTGTGTTTCAGAGTTTGGAATTTATCCCTTTGCACCCTCATTGCAATATTTGCACGAAACCTTCGCTGTATGATCACCGTGGAACATCTCAATTTCTCATAGTACAATTTTTCCCAGGTGGGTTGTAAGTTTTTCCGCAGAGTTCGCTTGATCATATCTGCCGCTTTGACTCGCTTCATATTATCTTCCATCAAACACTTTTTGAATTTTGGCCAGTTTTTTCTGACTGCAAAACCTCGATACACTCGTTGAATCAATATGGCAGAAAGTTTGATCTCATTATTGATTCTTGTTGCAATCTTGGCTCTGAACTTTCTCTGAACATACACGGTTGCAGACTTTGTGATTGTGTAATATTTTTTTTGAATTTTCATCTGTTTGTTAGCTCTCCACACTCGCTGGGTAAATAATACAGCACTTTTTAACTTCTCAAAATCAATTCGATCTTTTGTTTTTGGTAAATTCCGTCTTAATGTTTGTTTTACTATGTTTATGGCATGAATTCGTTTCTTTTTTTTCTGCATCAAAGATTTATGCATGTCTGGCCAATATTTTCTCAACATAAAACCACGAAAGGTTTTTTGAATCAATAAAGCAGACCATTTAGCTTTTAAATAATTTTTACGCTCTATCTTCATCATGGTATTGGCTCTATATTTTCTTTGAATTAACACAGTTGTGCTTTTCAGAGTGGTATAATGTTCGAATTGCATTTTCATAGATTTATTAGCCACATATAATCTTTGAACATAAAGTACAGTATGTTTTAGTTTTAAAAAGTTAATGCGATCTTGAGTAGCTGGCAAATTCCGTCTCAATGCTTGTTTCATTTTGTTTATGGAGGTAATTCGTTTACTTTTTTCTGATATTAAATTATTTCGGGTGTTTAGCCAATATTTTCTCACTAGAAAACCACGGAACATTTTTTGAATTAAAAGAGCACATTGTTTCATTTTTAAATATTTTTCTCGTTCTCTTTTCATTGTGTAATTAGCTTTATATTTTTGTTGAATGAATACAGTTGTTTTCACCAATAAATCATAATGTCTTTTTTGCAATTTCATTAATTTGTTGGCAATATAGAGATTTTCAACGTATAACACAATTTGTTTTAATTTCAAAAATTTTATACGATCTTGGGTCAGTGGCAAATTATTTCTCAGTACACGTTTAATTGTATTAATAGCCCTAATTTGTTTTGATTTTTTCTCTACCAATTCATTTTTTATTCGAGGCCATTTTTTCCTATGTATGAAACCTCGGAACATTTTTTGAATAATTACTATGGACTGCTTAGTTTTTAAATATTTTTGTCGTTCTTTTATCATCATCATTTTGGTTCTAAACTTTCGCTGAACAAATATGATTGTTCTCCTTAAAATTACAAAGTATTTTCGATCTTCTGTTAATAGTTTTAGTTTGTCTTTTAAATAATTTTTTATTTTAGTAGAGGCTGAGTGTAACATTCCACGGTGTTTGATCAATTCAGATTGTAAACACGGCCATTGTTTTCTAATTAGATGGCCACGAACTTGGGCTTGTATTTTAGAAGCTGCCAAGTGACGCATGGTGATCTGTTTTACTCGAATCCTCTTTAATATGACCAATTTAAGACTACTGTTTCTCCACCAATTTTGAATTTTTGTGGCAGCATCATTGTACCTAGGAGTCAAATACTTATAGATTATCTGCCAAAACAAAGATAGAATTTTTTCTCTATGACCATTTACAATGTCTCGTGTGGTTATATTGCCCTCAATGGAAATGTGTTGAGAAATTTGAGTGAAAGCCAAATTTACATTGTGAATTTTTTGCAATTTCGATATAGCTGGAAGTCTCAGTTTATGTGATAGTGGATTACCTTTGAATAAAATTTCAACAATTTTGGTAAGTCTGGTGCCATCTCTCAGGTCATTTAGAGACTTGACTGCATAATTTACTTCATCCAAATGGATTTGCTTGTGTGTTAAATTATAACCGATACTCCGCATACGTCGAACTATATCTCCATGTGCAATAACCATATCTGCACAAAATCCCATCAATAAATCATAACTACTCTGAAAATTAAATTACACATTCATAAAATTTTCATTTACATGCAAATAAAATATGTATAAAAACAAAATCTTACTTTATATGAAGAGTCGATTCTAAACAAGCATGGATTATGCCTAATCAATTTATGTTCTTTGGCACGGTCCAAAAAATATATGAGCATAAGTATTTTTCTCAGTATAAACTTTTTCATGGTTGTCTAATTTTAAATTCAAACATATTTTTAGATTCTGAACAAAGTGAAGAAGCTTATGTTTTTACAATGATGTTTATTTAATTTTTTTTTTTTCTCTTGCTAGAAACACTTTTTTGTATAGAAATACTTGTCCAAAAGTTTCAAACAGTATCTCTATAGAACCGGAATTGTACCCAGATGGTACTTTGAGAGATCAGTTTTTCAATTTCTCAATACTTTTTCCAAAAACAGTGAAAAACTGTCGAAAAATGTTTTTATTTATTATACGATAGACATAAATTCTTAAATCAGTCCTTACATCATATTGAAGTTGTAATTTGTATTTTAACTTGAATGAAACTATTGATTATCTTAAAATTTCTAAACTATTTCAAATATCCTACCACACAGTTTTTAAATTTTATGACTTTATACACCAGATATCATATTTCATAACACTAAATCATCATGAAAAGCTATTTTATGTAAACAGAGTTTTTGATGAATTTAAAATTTGTTTAAAAAAGAAAAATTTTTCAAATTATTTTGGAAAAAAGTAGTTTTAACTAAATATTTAAAAAATAAATTAAAATAGAGTGTATAGTTAAGTGTAGACAAAAAAGCCAGACATATTTCGTACCACAGATATTCTTTGCTCCTCGGGTCAGATACTTTTGATGAGTGTGTAGAATTTTAAGGAAATGACAAATTATTTCTTCAATAACACGATTCTGAATGAAGGAAGTTAATAATTTAAAAAACAATAATAGTCGTCATTTTCAACATACCCACCAAGAGTATCCGACCCTAAGAACGAAAAATATCCGTGGTACAAAATATGCCCGGCTTTCTTGTCTATATTATACTTTACTTTACTTTACTTTTTTTATCTAATAAATAAAGAAAAGGAAAAAATAATTAATGAGAAAAAAGTGTTAGAAAAATGTCTAAAATGATTTTTCACATTTTAAAAATTATCTTATGTCAAAATATTTTTTATATTATCAACCTATGTTTAATCTTTTATAAAGTTTGGATCAAAAAATAATAGTTTCCGAGTCTTTTTTATCAAATTTTGGATAGTTTTTCCCAAAATTATATAAAAAAAAAAAAAAATGAAGAATCGAGAAATTCAAAAAATGAACACTTTGAAGTACCAACTAGAGGCAAAACCAGTTTTAAAAAGTTGCTGATCGAGACTCTTGGATAAGTATTTCTACATGAAAGTGTTCACAGAATAAAAATTTTTAAAAAAAAAAATAATAAATAAAAATAAACATTGTAAAAACACTAGCTTCTTCATTCAGAATCTAAAAAAAAAAAAAATAATTGCACATACATAATATTTCTGTAATATTAACTCATAACCATATTTTAAGATTTAAGAAATCAATGCTTTTAAAGTGTGTAATAAAAGTTAGAACAAGATTATATACAAAATTCACATAATTGAACTGACTTGAGAATTCAGAAATAATAAATTAATCTGAATTAAAAATCACACAAAAATGTATTAACACAAATTGTATATACTTAAATCAGAATAATCCAACCTGTGTAAGTTTTAACATTTAAATATTACATTCAAAATGGTTTATGAAAATAAATATAAACTTACTTTATAATACCAGTTTAAACTAACTTATAAAAAACAAAACATGATTGATTATTTTTTTGGTTTAACTTAAAATCTATTTGGATGCTCTATTAACATTTATGATACACTATAAAAATTTCATATTTGGAAGTGCTTATTTCAATAGTTTTGAAATTAAATACTTTTTTCTAGTTTTTTTATACAAGGTGTCTCAATATGAATGGACAAATGCAATAACTTTTGTTCTCTTAATAATTTTTTTAAATTATTACTAAAATTATTCTAAAATTCAAGTTTATAAAATGGCTATTTTGAATTTTTTCTAAAAATGTAGTATAAAAATTCAAATTTGAAAATTTGAGGCCTAAAAATTAAAAAATTCTATTCATACTACATAATTTACATAGTGCATACTCGCTACTACATTACGTTATTACAATAGCACAATGCTGTAGTAATTATTTTCAATTTAAAATGAAAATATAGAAACCCATATTTATATAAATATAAATATCATATTAATTCCTTATCCAACACAGAAACTAAAATATGAACTCAAAAAAATAAATTTTAAATAATAGTGTATTTTGGATAGAAAAAAGTAGAGAAACTCTTTTATTATTTTTTAAAATGTAAACACATGATGCATTAAACAAATAACCTTAATGCTGAGTAGTTTAAAAAAATTAAATAAAAGTTTAAATAAAAAATTTACTTCCAAAATATTATACCCTATTTATTACTTAAAAATTTGTTTGGGCAGATGTATTTTATTGATATATAATATTGCTCATAATATTTATTTATTTAATTTAAATTCTTACAAAGAATACTGCACCTCACTGAGATGACTTTTGCCCATAATTAAATATGGAAAAAAACCTAAAAGAAAATAAACTGATTCTAAAAATATTTTTCTTACATTATATAAAGGTTGGTTCACATGTAGTACAGTGGTTTTAGTGAATTTCTGTTTAACAAAATCATTATTAAACAGATTTTTGCGTACAAACCAACCAATACCATCCAAGTCTTTAGATCCAACTTTGACATTTATAATTTGACCATATACAGCTTCTAAACCAATTCGAAGCCAAAGTGGATTATAACATTTTAAAAGATCGATTATTTTTTTTTTCAAACCTAAAAGTAAGTCAATATGTTTAATCATTCATTAAAATTATTATCTTATAAAATCTCACTCAAGTCCAAATGTATTTGACGATCATCTCGTACAGTTATGAGATTATTTTCAATTGATATGGTCAGTTTTGATAAAACCGATGCTACACTTGTAGATGACATAAGCTTTGTTGTAGCTTTTCGTAATGCGGTCCACTGTTGAGGTGATTGCCTGTATATTTGTGCTACAAACAGATCTTTCTGGGTGGCAAATTGCATAGGTTTATTTTTATGAGATGTTTTAGAAGCTTCTACCCAAGCCATAGCTGCTTGCTCCAAGTCACCAGAATATTCTTCATCAACAAGTTTGTCATTTGGAGTGAGTAATGCATTTAACCAGCGAATCATATCAGATTCTTGGCGGTTTAACCATTCAGCTTCATAATGTTGAGACCTTTAAGTACGCAAGTTAATCATTCTCAATTAAAAAATAATTAATAATCAAACAAAATGTTAAATTATCTTCATTATAACTTAATTTTTATAAAATACTAATTTATAGTGCACGTCATGAAAATATGCAGATGACTGTGCGGCATAATGATTTTCTATAAATCAGTAGACCTCAATATTTGTTTCCTTCATAACTGTGTCGTCCTGTTCACTGTATATGATACAACTATAATAATTGTGCTTGGACCTTTAAAGCCAAAAAGCAAAATTTAAATGTATGAACATAATTGTATGCATAATTTATAGTTTGATGAAAAATTACGAGTTCCACAATAAATTATGAATTTTGTGGTAAGAATTTTATCAACCACCGACAAGAAACTACCATGCAGTGCGCGGCAGTCATCCACAAGTTTTCATCGTAAGCGTGCACACAGGGCGAGCCGATCGAGCATAGGCTTGACCAGAAATTTGTTAGAAACATTTTTATTTTATATACCAACAGTCGTGAGGATGTATGAACAATTATATATATATACATGATATTTATTATGCTACCTGTATATTATATATCATAAATGGAGTTAATTATAGAACTTATTAATTATCGTGCTTCCATTGTTACCAAAGTACTTTACCGGTCCATTTAAATTCCATCAAAATCAATTTAATCGTTTTGATAATTAGCCCATAAAAATTAATTATTTTTTTATTTTTTATTTATATAGAGATTGCTTTTAGACTACTATTGTTACCATGGTTATCAAATTCATCAAATTATATAAACATCAAAATACATTTTATGCTGTTTCAACCCTTTGGTATAATGCAAATTTTTGGACAACCCTCTCTTAGTGCACTCCTATACATGCTGGTATGAACATACTTATGAAAAATAAACTAAATTTAATATTTTTTCTCTTCACCCGTTTTTAAAAAATTAGACCTATAACCCCCATAGAAGTTGAATTTTAGACAATTAGGTAATTGATAATTTATTATTTATACAACAAAATATTTATGTTAAGTTTTCAAAAAATCTAACAATGAAATATTGGAATCCCACTTTTACCCTTTTAACCCCCTTATGGGTTGAATTTGTAAAAATCCTTTCTTATTGGACCTCTACATCATTATACAAAATTACTGACTAAATTCCATAATCATAGCTCCAGTGGTTCTGGCTAGGTAATTTTACTCCATTTAACCTCATTAGAGGTTGAATTTTTAAAATTCTGTCTAAGTGAATCTCTACAATTTACATGGTGGTACAAAGATACCCAGACAACTTCAAGAAAATTGTCATGTTAGTTTTAACTGCGTGTTGATTCATTCATACAAAAATCGCAATTTAAAAAAGGTGGTGGTGAGGGGGGTGAAAAATACTTTTCAGCCTATTCTCATACCTACCCAATATACATAAAAAAATTTCATTAAAATAAGATATAATATTATATATATTTTAGCTTAAAGTAAAAAATTACTAGCCTCCATGTAGTACAGTGAAAAAATTTATGCGTTAACAATATGCCATTTTTAGTGGCCATCTGAACCTCTTTTCCCCAATTGCTAAATAAAACAAAACTAATATAGTTTGCTATTTAGTTACTTTTCATGTGCTGCTTAGTATAAACTATAAAGTGTATACTTAATCAATAAGATTTTAGATTGCATATTATCTATAAAATATTATAAGTGGGACTGAATTAAAAATGTATAATTTATAATTTGAAAAAACATGTTAAATTGTCCAAGTAGTGTTGAAAAGATTTTAACTCCAAAAAAATGTGTAGACAAACAAATATATTATTTTAATAATATACAGTTGTTTATTTACTAGTAAATATAATGCAAGCTGTTGATATATTTAAAAAAAAATAGAAAAAAATAGGGACACTATCCAAGTTTTAAGGCCCTATTTTGTATCGGGCTCAACCGGAAAATTGGAGTCCGCGCACGCCTATAGATTTCATAACTGTAATGAATTATTTTAAAATAAATCGTAGAACATAATTAATCACCACTCGCACATGATAAAGATTAAAATTAACAGCAGATAAACTTCAATTACAATAAATAAATTTAAAAAAAGCCGGACATACTTTGCACGATGGGTGTACTTCGCACGATGGGTGGTATTCTCTTGACGGGCGTATTAAATTTTAAAGAAACGATAAATCATTTCTTCAGTAAAACAATTCTGAACAAAGGAAGTTAATATATATGAAAAAAAAAAATTTTCAAAAAATGTCCAAAATTTTTTTTCACATTTTCAAAATTTTTTTGCGCCAAAATCTTTTTTATAGGATTTAAATTAAAATTAAAGGTTTAAATTTTGATAAAATTCGGATCAAAAAATGATGGTTTCCGAGACGTTTTTGTCAAATTTTGGGTAGTTTTTTCTGCAAAAAAAAATTGAAGAATTGAGCATTTCAAAAAATGACCTCTCTAAAATACAATCTAGAGGCAAATCCAATTTCAAAAAGTTATTGATCGAAACTTTTGGACAAGTATTTCTATACGAAAAGTTGTACACAGAAAAAAAATAATAAACATCATTGTAAAAACACTAGCTTCTTCACTTCAT
Organism: Stegophylla sp. TES_Ste_2020; assembly: GCA_025469315.1. Taxonomy (NCBI): domain Eukaryota; kingdom Metazoa; phylum Arthropoda; class Insecta; order Hemiptera; family Aphididae; genus Stegophylla; species Stegophylla sp. TES_Ste_2020. The sequence goes on along the minus strand of JAIPRM010000972.1, from coordinate 7,446 downwards.
TCAGAATCTAAAACACTTAAAATAAAAATATATGCTTTGATTTAATTTTTGTAAAAAAAATAATAACAAGTGCAATAATTATGGGAAAGTAAAATAATAATTATATTTGCATCATCAATTAAAAGTTAATTTTATACTGCATATGATACAAAATATTTTAAACTTATTACAATGATTAAATTACATAATTGAAATGGTGCTAAAATAAAACTATTATTACTATTAAAATATACCATAACTCATAGTATTATTAACATGATATGTCAATAAATCAATCAATGGTTTTTACTTACATTTTTAAAAATGGATCTTCAGCATAATAGGAATACAAGAAATCTTGTTTAAACTCTGGATCATACTTATCCACTGTCACAGTTCTTAAACACAATTTTCCTGAACTTGTACCTTCAACAATATTTTTAATTCAATATATTCTAATATAAAACAAGATGATATCAATGAAAGGATAGGCATAACATAAATCTATCATTCTACAAATTGGATTTCAAGAAAGTATTGTATCACACCCATAATCGTTGAACCGTGTCAACATAATGCATAGTATTTACTTACTGTATCTTTTCAATTTATTCTTAGTTATTATTGAAGATTTTGGACTATATTTATAATAAGGAGAGTTTTTTAAACTAAATGAATGCCTTTTTGTTTTAACACCATTCAAAGTCTTCTCTATAATAAAAAATAAATAACAATCATATTAACATAATATATTTAACAATATATATAACTTGATATTATTGTTTACTTTACTAGTAAGATGTCAATCAGGTAAAGCTATCTACTTACCTATGCCTTTGAATTTAGAAGGCTGCTCAATTTCTGAAGATGACATAAATGATGTTGGATTAATATGGTCTAACCCAAAATTTGTTTTGTTTTTAACTAATTCATCCTCATGGATTTTTATATTATTATTGCACAATGTACTCATATCCATGTTAGATAATTTACTGTCTTCCAGTGCAGATGTAGTTGCAATCAATGGACTTACTAAATAAAATGGCAATGAATTTGATGAGGAAGTCGATACTCCATCAGGAATATCATAAGCTAATTGATGATCATAACTAATGAAATGATTCATAGAGTTCAATGAATTTTCAAATTGCGATGAATTTAACGTAGAACTAAATGGTACATCAAAATTATCAAAAGTTAACTGATGATCAAAACTAGTATTCATATTATTAAATGCAGAAAGTAAGTTTTCACTACTTTTTAATGGTGTTAAACAGAATTCATTACATTGAGAATTATTGGTAGTTATTCTGTTTAATGGAGTTTCTAGGGAATCATCACTCATTGGACTAGAACTATTATTCAAATTCTTTAACTTAAAATGTTTATGGAAAATACGATCTTGACAATCTTGATCTGGACGTCTGATTTTGTGTTCAGGACTTGTAAGGATAGTGTCTCGACCCAATGTATTCTTTTTCAAAACTAGAAGATTCTCTTTTTCTCTAACTAAATAAGTTTTTCGCCTATTAGGCGTTAGTTGAGTTTCGGCACAAATGGGTTCCAATATTTTTGCAGGGTTATTTTCAATAGTAGGGTTTATTTTTTCTTTACATTTATCTGCAACTTTTATCTGAATCGATGTTACATTTTCCTTAACGCGTTTTAATTGATTTTTAGTAAAATTTTGATTTTTTAACTTTGAATACGTTTTTGAACCATTCTGAAACATCACATATTCACATTATATGGCAAGTAATTCATACATTTTAACTATAAACAGTTCAAAAATAAGAGCATAATAAGACACAAATTTTAAAAATGTAATAAAGTATTGTAATAAATCAAATATATTTACCTTAATTTTTTTATATGAAGGGACATTACAATTTCCTAAAATAACAAAATCATATTTTCTATTACCATTTACTTGTTCTATTTTAATTAATTTACGCATATTTCCATATTCAAATGGCTTCCAATGTATTGAGAGCTTGCATTGTGAATAAGGTTCTAAAATGAACTCATAAAAATCAAAATACACACCATCACCAGGCGAGGACAAAACAAACTGCAAGAAAAAAAAATATATATATATTAATAAAATACTTTTTTAGTTTTTTTAAGTGGAGAGAAAATTTAGTGCATAGAAAAGATAAGTATGTGTGCTAGTAGTTAAACAATTATGTTTATTTCTTTTTTTCTATGAATATTTTTTCTTGTAGTACACTTATCTAAAATTTTTGTACAACTTTATGAATCAGAAATTGGCTTTGTTTGATACTTTAAAGAGGTCAATTTTCAAAACTCTTTATCATTTCAAAAATTAGGAAAACTATTGAAAATAGGGTAAAAATGGCAAAATATGGTGTAACATAAATTTTTATATTTTTGTTAGTTAGTAATTTAGTCATAACTCTAAAACTAGTTGTAATATAAACTTTAAAATTTTCACCAATTATCAATAATAGAGTAAAACAGACTGAGTATGTTCAATTTTAAAACTTTGCTCGTTTTTGAATTATAAATATAAATACACAATTTTGGAAATATATATTTTTTAGTAAGAATTGATATATTATAATTTTAAATTCTTGACATTATAAGCAGAAAAATTAATAAAACCTTTGTCATATATTATGTCTACAGGCATTAAAATAACAAAAATTATTTGTCAAGTTTTTTTTAATTATCAGTAAAAGTAACAGTTTATTTGAAAATGATCATTCCCACAAAATTAATTAAACAAAACCTCATAAAACATTTAATTTTCAATCTGTACATTTTTTTTTTTTTTGTCAATAGATTTCTCACATGTTTTTTATTCCTAAGGTTAAATTTTCTTAAAGGATGGCTAAATGAACAATTTTTACAAGTTATAAGTTAATTTATAAATTATAACTATGACTCAAATGACTGTTGATTCAAAAAATGCAATATTTAGTTTAGTACTTCAAAACATGTTCAATTAATTTTAGTATATAATATGCTATACAATCTAAATCATTAAATAAAGATAAACATATATATACATTTTTTTAAAATCAGTTGAACAATATATTTCAAAATACATTAAAATTGATCATTCTCACAAATAACGAAATAGTCATTTCATATAAAAAAAGTCGGGTCAAGAAAAATTCATATTCATGCATTTTGAAGCAACGATAAATAATTTCTACAATAAAACAAGTCCATACAGAATAATAATTGTCAGTTATACATGTAATATGCTTAAAATTTAATAACAGAATAATCCATATCCATTTTAATATTCATGAAAATTATTAATTTTGTGTTTTTAAATTTAAAGTTTTTAATATTAAAAACTTGACAACAATTGCTGTATATAATTAACTAAAGCTTCGCTTAAAACGTTTTTATTGAAAAAATGATTTAGTTTTACGTTAAAATTTCTATTTTCTTCTTGAGTTGACTCTTTTTTTATTATTAAAAATATAATAACCTCTCCCCGTTGGTCAAGTGGATTGACAATCATCAAAAACCTCACAGCAGTTTCTTTGAATTTGATGTTGTTGAATTCTACTTGAGTCGGTTTTTGGAATGGTGCTAATACCATACGGTAATTGACCACTGAATCAGTAACATCTATTGGTTTAGACTTAATTTTTTCTGGAGGAGAAAATTCAATCTGAAAAACATTTATTTAATTAAACCACAAAAAAATTTAAACCTTCCAAATATAAAACGTTTATAATATGTAATTAATTTTTAGAAAAATTTTGTTTTGTTAACATAACACGCCTTAGGTAGTGGGTACCTAATTTACAGTGTGATTCCTTTTAAAAGTAATAGTAAATAATTCTGTTCAGTGACATTTGATTAAAGTGGAGTGTTTTTTTAAATAGTTAGGAACTATTAAAATATATATTTTTTTTATTTTCAAAGTTTTAACCCTTTTATTGTGCACATGCGCAACACAACTTAAATTTTTTAAGTAGCAACATCTATTTTCAAAAACAAGTTCAGAAAGATCATATTTTTTAATAATTTTGGTTCTTTTTATCATAGCTCTAAAACCAAAATTGACTAAATGATAATTTAATTTAATATTATTGAATTTTTCAACAATCATAGAAGAATTTTATGAATTTTCATGCAACTTCAAGAATTATTTTTTTATTAGTAGGTTTGCAGACATTAAATCATTTAAAATCAATTTTTATTAATTATTATTTTCAATTATGTTCTTAATGTAAATCTTAATCAGTTTACTAGGAATAATTTTTAAAAAACTGACATGATTTATTTTTCATAACTTCTATTATTGTTGGGTACACAATACGCATGGAACAGTAGTTTGGCCACCTAGATCTCCAGATCTCATGCCATTAGATTTTTTTTTTTTTTGTGTAGGGACAATTGAAAATTATAATGTATTTAACTCCATCATTAAATTGAAGACCTCAAAAATAAAATAAAAAAGTAAAGTAAAGTATTGATAAGAAAGCCAGACATACTTCGCATCACTGATATTCTTTGCTCTTCGGGTAAGATACTCTTGAAAAGAGTATATAATTTTAAAGAAACAATGAATTATTTCTTCAATAAGACAATTCTGAATGAAAGAAGTTAATAATATAAAGAAAAATAATAGTCGTCATTTTCAACACACTCACCAAGAGTATCTGACCTGAAGAGCGAAGAATATCTGTGGTGCGAAGTATGTCCGGCTTTCTTGTCTATACTTTCTATACTTAACTTTACATTTTTTATCTAATAAATAAAGGAAAAAAAATTAAATGAGAAAAAAAAAGTGTTAAATAAATGTCCAAATTTTTTTTTTTCACATTTTCAAAATTTTCTTGCTCTAAAATGTTTCTCATATTATTGTTCATCTATGTTTAAATTTTCATTATGTTCGGATCAAAAAATGATGGTTCCCAATTTTTTGTTAAATTTTGGATAGCTTTTTTCATAAAAAAAAAAAAAAATGAATTGAGAAATTCAAAAAATGACCTCTCTAAAGTATCAACTAGAGGCAAATCTGGTTTCAAAAAGTTGCTGATCGAAACTTTTGGACAAGTATATCTATACAAAAGTGTTAAGTGAAAAAAAAGAAAAAAAAAAGAAGAAACTTTTTTTACTTCATTCAGAATCTAAAATGCTCGTGCAGGACTTCAAAAGGAGCGGGATATTAACAGCCATTCAATGAGTAAAGCATCGATTTTAATAATGGGATAAATTTTTATTTTTATTTTTTTATTATTATTTTTTTTTTTTAAATAAGGCTTCAACATCACAGGTTATTAGCATAATGTAAATTAAAAGTAAAAACATAACAAATTATATAGTGACTTAATGAGTATAGTAATGAACATAGAAAAATTTTTACAAGCGTTTAATCTTAAAATATCAGCTTAAATGACAAATAATCCAAATAATCGCAGATTTTCAGTTTCTTTAAAATTCTACACACCCACCAAGAGTATCTGACCCGAGGAGCAAAGTATGTTTTCATTTGAAAAATAGTGTAGGAACATTCCAAATAAGAATAATTAAAGTGTGTACTTCGCTCGTCGGGGTGTTCTTCGCACAAGAGATGAGATACTCTTGATGGATGTATTGAATTTTAAAGAAACGATAAATCATTTCTTCAATAAAACGATTCTGACCGAAGGAAATTAATAATATAAATATAAAATAGTAGGTTAGATATGTTTAACAAATAACTACTGTTATTTAATAGAGTTGGGTGAGTAGTGTATTTTATATAATCTTTTTCAAGTCGAGTTGTATGAATATTGTGTCTGTGTTGCCGAATTCGGCGTGACATATTATTATACATGGCAGTCCGTGTAATCTGTGATAACTGATAAGGCATTGCGGCCTTGAGAAATGTATTTGGGCGGCAGTCAAAAGCCACACCGTAATTACTGACTTGTATTATATTAAATTTAGCATCGAAAAATACATAGGATAAGATAAGCGAATAACAATACCCACCTTTTATCTAGAAATAAAATACATGATAAATTTGTCCGTACTTTCTTCGATTTTTTTTCAGTCTTGCCCTTATAAAATCCGTAAGAAATTTTATTGCACCAAAATATTCGCAATAAAATTCTCTATCTAAGCAAAAAATTTCAACATAATCGGTTAGGCCAATTTTCATATATGTGCGTCAAAGTGCGTAATTTTAGGTAAAACCAACGAATTTCGTCGAAATTCTAACTTCAAACGGGTATAAAAAATAAGTTAACTAACGATTTTCGAGATTTTTTAAGGTCAATTAGACATATATGTCAGTGAGATCATATTAAATTTTCAAGTTCCTAGCTGCATTATTTTAGAAGTTATGTCAAAAAGTAATTTTCAATTTTAAGGAAATTGCGGGATAATTGCATAATTTGCCGTTTTTCGTCAATTTTTCGACAGTTTTTTCACATTTTTAAAAAAAATATTGAGAAATTTGAAAAATGACCTCTCTAAAGTACCATTTGGGTTCGATTTCAGATCTATAAAGTTACTTTTTATTTCCTGATTATTTATTTAATCAATTTGATTCAAGATTTTTTTCAATAGACGCAATTATGAAAAATTACTTCTCTAAAATATGTTCAGTTTTTAATTTCTGAAAATTGAAAATGCCACTTGGTTTTATAAAAAATAATATGCGTAATAATTTTTACGAATGTAAAAAAAATACCGTATATTGACAATTCTAAATAAAGGTATCGGGTAGATCCGAACGCAACTATAATAAAAACGAATGTCCCGAAAAAACTAATAGGTATGACAAATATTGGTAATAATTGGGAAATAACCGTTAATCATCAAATTTAATAATATTTATCATTTAAAAACATAAAGAAGAGTGAATTCACGACTCCATTCATAGTTTAACCAATTTATTCAGTTCATGTTAATTACTTGATTTATTGTGAAAGAACATGAAAAAATGTAATTAAATTTCTATTAGATGGGCACTCGAATTCAGATTAATTAATTAAAAAAGATAATATTTGAACTCTTTAAGATAAGATAAATTATCATTATTTATCCCAATAAAATTTCCAATTATTTTGAGTATCAATATTATTTGTCAAAAATGTATATTAACAGTGTAAACTTTAAACTCGTAAGTTAAACCGTTAATAAATTCTTGTATGTTCGTTTTCTGCATAAAAACCAAAACTATGTAGTAGAAAATCAAAATATCAGTCTACGTGAGGTGATAAATACTAAATTCCTTTTAAACTTTGAACACATAGGTACCTATCATAGTTATTATAATTAGATCACTAATTATTGGTAAAATACTTTATTAAGCTTAAAACAGTTTTGAATTCATTGTAGTCTTCTTTAGATTTTCCACATTTTTATTTATTGAAGATTTCAAGAATTTACTTTTGTTGATTATTAATAGTTTTTAATTTTTTTTATTTTACTTTGTTGAACAAAATAAAAGAGATGGAAATTCAGTGTAGAGACTTTACGACAAAT
>JAIPRM010000971.1:31229-44405 GCA_025469315.1 Stegophylla sp. TES_Ste_2020 | reverse complement strand
CCTATAAAAAAGATTTTGGCGCAAGAAAATTTTGAAAATGTGAAAAAAAATTTTGGACATTTTTCGAAAATTTTTTTTTTCTTTTATTATTAACTTCCTTCGTTCAGAATCGTTTTACTGAAGAAATCATTTCTTTAAAATTTAATACGCCCGTCAAGAGAATACCACCCGACGTGCGAAGTACACCTATCGTGCGAAGTATGTTCGGCTTTTTTTTTCATTTAATTACATTGTTCACAATGTAATTAAATGAATAATTAAATAATAAAAGTATATTATTATACTATTATAAGTTACAATGAGTTCCAAATAACTTGAAAAAAAATGTCATCCTCTATGTCACCAATATCTATTATTACTGTATTGCTGTGAATAATTTTGATAACTTTTAATTTTTTTTTTTTTTTAATATACATCAATGAAACACGATCAAATCGTAATTACATTTTCAGATAAACGGGTCAGCACTCTCCTAAATGATCATTGAGTTTCAAGTCCCTCTAGGTGCATTATTTTAGAATTTATCTTAAAAAGCAATTTTCAATTTTACAAAAATTCTGGTAATAGCATTTTTTTTTCAGATTTTCTGTGTTTTTGAAAAAAGTATTGAGAAATTCGAAAAATAACCTTTCTAAAGTACTATTTGGGTGTGATTTTGGATCTATAAAGTTACTGATCAAAACTTTTAGATAAGTTTTTCTATACGAAAAATTGTTTACAAAGGAAGAAAAAAAAATGAATAAACATTATTGCAAAAACATAAGCTTCTTCATTTCGTTCAGAATCTAAAAAAAAAACCTATCGCGAAAGCTTTTTTAATTATTATTATTCGTTAGATTAAATAAGTATTTGTTGTATTATTTTATGGAATTTAATTATTTAATACTAGAAATGGACAAGTTCTCGTATAGAAAGTATAGACATACTTGTCCAAAAGTTTCAACCAGCAACTTTTTGAATCAGCATTTTTCTTTATAGTTTAATTTGTACTCTGCCAGTTTTATATATCATTATTAACAGAGAACAGGAAAAAAAAAATTGAAGAGAAAAAAAAGTGATACAAAATAATTTTCAATTTTTTTTTGACATTTTCAAAATTTTCTTGCACCAACAATATGATTTTTTATCAATATTTAAATTTTCATTAAGTTTGAATTAAAAAAAATATATATATATATAATTTTTAAGAAGTTTTTGGATAATTTTTTCCAAATTTTCGAAAAATAACTTATCAAAACAGGTATAACGTAGAAGCGAATATTGTGATTACAAATAAAAATAGATTTTAAAATTGAAAACCGTTAAAGTATAATATTAGATAGAGTAGACCGAGTGATGATTTTGGAAAGGGATGATGGCAAAATATAAAAATTCGTCCTTTTGATTGCAACTCACTCGGTCTGCAACAGCCTGCTCACCTGTCTGACCGGTCTGATCGTACAGCCCAGGTCTGCTGTGTCCGCGGCCCGGGGTTTGGTCAGACATCTCTTCCTGGACTGCGCTGCATCGATCACGGGGTCGTCGCGGGGGATCGTGATCGGAAGACACCATTTCGGCAACACTGCCGGCGCGGAACCGTCCGGATTGCAACATTCCAGCGCACTTCCGTCGGCTGAACCGGGTTAAATGCAAATCAAGACCCGTAGGCACAAGATATTATATTTATTTTGATTAATGATTTTAGAGATACACGGTACACGTCGGTGTTGTGATAGATTTCGAAATGAATTAATTTGGATAATGGTAAAAAAAAAAAAGAAAAAAAAAAAGATTTATAAACTTATGATTTCAGTAGCGAAAAATGGAAATCTTATGTAACACCTTTTCAAACGCCGGTTCTGAGCTTTGGTCAAAAGCACAATGTATAATATTATTGTATATCAACAGGTGAAAATGTATTTAACAGCAGAGAAATAAATATTTAAACCAAAATTGCACTTACGCGAAGTCTTGGGCATCGTAAGTTCCGTGTCGTGCGCAATCATTTGGCCAAATTGCATGACTAATAGATTGTGCTTGGGCGCAGGTTTGTCCACGTCTTGAAACAAAGTCGTTCGTACACGTCTGGAATTCGGAAGTTCGCGGCCCGATATCGCTTTTCTTGGTCGATTATTACCTATATAATATAGGCACGGACTAAGATAGTACGGACTGGAAACGAAAGGGGCAGGCGGGTGGCAGGGAGCCGGGTCTCTTATGGTTTAGGAGAAATGTTGTCGGAGGGGGAGGAGAGGGATAGTACTTGTCGATTTTACACTTTGCCAATGATACAATTATTGTATAAAAACGTCTTATTTCGCACTATTGGTATTCTTCGCTCCCCGAGTGGGAAGCACTAGTGAGTGTATTGAATTTTAAAGAAACGATAAATCATTTTTTAAACTGTACGATTCTGAGAGGAGTTTGAGTTTATTCAAGACAATTTTACTAAAAAGTTGTAAAATTTGTTGCTATGACAAAAAATATATTCATATATATATTTTTACTCGGCCAGTATTATATTACACTGTTAACTGAGAAAAGAAAAAAAAAATTATGAGAAAAAAAAGTGTTTTCAAAATTTTCTTGAGCCAAAATATTTTTCATATTATTTCTATCTATATTTATGTTTTCATAAAGTTTCTTTTAAAAAATGATAGTTTTCGAGTCTATTTTGTACCAAATTTTAGGAAGTTTTTCCAAATTTTGAGAAAACTGTTGAAAATGTCGAAAAATTACCTCAATCAAAATATTTTACATTGAATATGTAACATAATAATAAAAAGAGAAATTAACCATTGAGTCTTAATATAATATCTCTTAAACTATTAATCATAAAAAAAACCTAAATATCAAATTATTTCAAAAAAAATAAATGATAATAATTTCAAATATCACGTGTCATAGATTATTTAGTTATTAAAGTATGTAGTTAATGAAAAATAAAAACTTAAAATCATGCATACAAAAAAAAAAAAAAAAAAAAAAAATGGCGAAAATAACTGTCATTGTTTTCATAAAAACGTGATGTTTATAATACTTCAAATTGTGCATAAACAAATTTGATTAAAAGTTTCAAAGTAGTTGATCGGATGACACACATCTCTATTGCCTAACACCTACCGTCCAAGTAGTTTGCCTGAACGATTCGCGTGTTCGCCGTGTTCGCCTGGCCCCACGCAGGAAACCGTAAGTTGTTACAACTGCCGTCCGCGGTCCTGAACCGATCCGAAGGATTACACTGTGGTCTGGGAAAACAACGGTCGGCAAGATCGATGTCCGACGGCGATAAAAGTCCAACGGAACGCGATGGATTCAGCGATCTGCACAAATTAATTAGCCATTAATAACTGGTGGCGTATTTACGGGGGTGGTGGTCCCCAGGGGGGTACCGGACCCTCTGCAGAACTAATAATTTTCAAATGCAAACAAATTATCATTCAACGAATTAAGAAGGTTAATAACCAAGTATAAAATGTATAAAACGCAACGCAGGAGGTCCTAATAAAAAACCTTTAAGATTCTGAGTAGACCCTTTAAAAATTACTATCTGATATAATATTATACGTATATACACAGTAGCTATTTTAAAATGTTGGACCCTCCCCAGAAAAATTTGAAAATACGCCACTGAGTGATCGAATACAGAATTAACAATAATTATTGATAAAATTAATTTCATTTCAAAATTATTATTCACGGTGATGTTGGTTTTAAACGCGTCTTACGGTATTTTGAAAGGATTCGGGTCCGGTGTCTCGTCTTCCAGCACCACTGTCACATCATAGTCGTGTCCCGCCGTAGTTTCTTCCTGAACAGTTTCGCTTACGTCGACGGCACAGGTGTCGTAAATAAAATGTGCTCCCGACCGGCTGTCGAAATCTATGCAAACGAGAAACAATATTACAATATGTTTGTAATAAAATCTCGTATGTTGACCCTGAGAAAACATAAAATACTCTGTAATAATTTATTAAATAAAATCCATCAAAATGCTGTAAGAGGTCATTATAGAATAAATATCAATGACCTAAAAACGTGAATAATGTTAAAATTCATATTTACTTAAAAATAATTAATGATCACAATTCATTACCTTACCTACATATAATATTTAAAGCATTTGATGAAAATTCAAAATAATTTATTATTATAGTCGTATTAGGTACCTTATTAATACAGTTCATATTATTATATATTCGACATAATTATTTAAAATAAAAAAATATTTTTTTATAGTAAAAAACAATTCAAAACAACGTATAAATACGAAAAAAAAAAACCATTTAAATGATCAAAAATCAAAAAAGATTTAAAAATCAAAAACAGCAAAAGAAGAATTAGTTATTTAGATTTACATGTTATTGAAACACATTTTAAGCTTCAAAAGAAATAGATGTCATTAAAAATTAATGCCATATTCAATAAAATATTGGCCCCAAATATAGGAGCAAACATGTCATATTAAATGTCAAAAATTTTCGAATTCCACAAGACATTATTATACTATACTACTTTATAATATCAATTCTCCGAAACTAAAAGTGACTGACCTCATCAGTGACCGCAAAAAAAATCAAACCATTTGTTTTTGTCTTTTTTTTTTGTTTCATTAAACAATATTAATCGTTTTAGTGTGAAATTGAAAATTGTTATATTCATACTTTATTATTTCCAATTATTATTAGGGCTCGGAAGTTCTTGCATTCGCATTTTGTGAGCAATTAAGGTAAGTAAGAAATTAATTTAATGACACATGACATGAAATAAATATTAAAAGTTTATAGTGCATATTTTGCATATTTTGTGATTTTGTAGAGCATATTGCTTAATTTTACAACTTTTTAGAGCCTTATTGATGAGAAAATTTGAAATTTGGAAATAAAATAATAATAAAACATAAATTCATTCATTTTGACAGTTTTCATTAGGTATTAACATAAAAAAAATATAAGAAAGTAGAAAGTAAGAACAAAGTTATGCCTAAATAAATTTAATTAAAAAAATTTTCAATTAGATACTTAACGGTTCTTTTAATTTTTATTTAGTCTTTATAGGTTATATATGTAATTTTATGCAAACATTTTAAAAGAATACTAATCTAATACATTTTTCAAGTCTTTATTTCATTTTGTATATTTAATTCTGGAAATTAAAAATCTAACTTCACCAACTATTTGTTGTTTTTTTATTATAAGTTAATTTAAAATTTTTATCACACTTTTGAGTTTAACTATGAAAATTCATCAAATTCACGAACTCAAGAATATAAACTATGGGCATTGTTTAATAAAGTATTTGTATTTAAGAAAATATTGTGTGATAAAAAAAAAAAATCAAGTGCATATTTTTAGAGCATATTTATACTTTTTAAGAGCCCCAGTTATTATTACCGTATGTGTCAATACATCGAAAGTAGAAACGATTATTAATAGACGAAAGAAAAAGAACAATATGAAATTATTTAATAATACATCATTGATACTTTTCGTTTCTTTTTTCACCTGTCCAACAAAGACTAAACACCCAAACGCTACATCACCGTCGACAAATAATATTTTAAGGGTTTTGAGGCAAAAAAATAACTGTAAAGTATATAAAAAAAAAAAATCATTAGAGTTAATACCGACACAGTATTATTGTGTTTGATCATATTATTATTGTTTTTGTTGAAATATTTATAGTATATTCGTTTACTCGCGTTTTTTTCGGCGTGACGCATGTCGCGCGAAGAAGCTGCCAAAAATGCCGCGGAAAAAATCACTATAAATCCATTCATATTTGTCAAAAGCGATTACACGCGCGACTGTATGGCACACACGCGACGGCGGTTTCCACTGACCCGATGAACATTTAACGCCTACTTAGAGATCTCCGTTTTCAACGAATTTTTGTAACAAAATAATATACTTACATAGGTTTGATTCGATTTTTACCGGAACAATGCTATCGTTTTTTTTTTTTTTTTTTTTTTAAATATAGTGTATCTACTTGCACACGGTATAGCTACAACAGAAAATAATTCATTAAGCTATCGCAAATGTGAAATTGATTCGAACGGGCGAGGGTGATTAACAACGGCTCTGTTAAATAAATAAATTATAATCACGCTTTTCGGCATATTATTATGTTTTAGGTCATAACAATAATTATTATTATGCTACTCGTGATATTATGAATAATAATTATGCCTCGCTTTGGTAGGGGGCGACGGGTGAAGGTGTACACGAGTAGTACACAGTCGCATACTCGCATTTGAGTATTAATGATTGTAGCCTACAGGCAACGTATAGGTAGGTAGGTAGGATGGCCAGATTTAAAAATTAAAAAAATACGGGACAAACAAAAAATGAATTTTATTTGTTTTATAAAACAATAAAACAGTTGATTCTTTTTCAAATGAAAATGTTTTTAGTTAATTTCTATATTTAAGTTTTATAATTTTTGAATAACATTTTTAAACTTGAAAAAATAATTTAACAAAAAAAAAAAAAAAAAACGAAAACAATAAAAAATGACTTTGTATTCTTTAGGCAATAGCCATTAGTCAATAGGAATGAAATTATAAAACAAATATCATATTAATTTTATAAAAATACGAGTATATATATTTTAACTTCATAAAATTAATTGAATGTTGAATTTCCTGATCATGCAGGTCTATCATATTTATCAACACTTAGAAGAATGGATATCTTTTATAATATTCATTGATTTCGTAAGAGTCAAAGGGATGTATTGGTAAGATTTTGAAAAACGGGACATTTTGGTGTCCCGAAGAGATTTGTCGGGACGACCAGACCTCTAGTTAAAATACGGGACGTTCCCGTATTATACGGGACGTCTGGCAACCCTAAGGTAGGGGCGACTACGAGTTGGTTCCCGAGTTGTACCTGTAGGGTAATATACAAATTGGTTCCTACAAAATTTCATGGTAATACAACCATGTTAAATTAAATTTTCAAATTATTATATTTTGAATATTCAACCAGCAACAATTTCCTTCTCGTATAAAGAAATATTTTAAAAATAAAAAAATAATATTTCCCTATTTATGATTATCAGCAGATTCCGTGCGTGTTTTGGCAATCGTCGCTTCGCTCTGCTCCATCTATGTACACCCCTAGACTTGTTGTGCAACGTGAGGAGGACAATTTGGTAATGAAACGCCAAAATTTTCACACAAGTCCAATGTTTGATATTTCTCGATAGTTCTTTTTGGAATCTGTATTTGATTCAATTTTATTCGGGAACCAATTCCGCGTTTCCCGGCAGGTAGGTTTGTCGAAGATTTACACACCACTGATGTGTACAGAGAATACAATGTACGGTATTATGTAAAATGGTCTAAAATTTCCCTCGTAGGTATTTGAATATTATATTATATATATATGTTATGTACACACATTTTTAAAGAACATTAATTAATTGAGAAAAAAAGCCTTTTAAACACGAACACCGTCATAATTATTATTGTCGTGTTGTATTATTATTATTTATTCTACGCCACACACACACACACACACACAATCGATTAAAATACTAATAAACTATTGACATCCCTCAACCGTCAATAATTAACAACAAATGAACCGTGTGAATCATGTATAATATATACATATATGGCAATTTAGTTAAGTTTTGCAAAGAGTTTCAACACGAAAAAGCTTATTATTACACTAGCAGTTTGTTGTAGAATTTGAAACCTTTACATTTTATAATATTTTCATTGAATTATCAATACACTAGCTAGTATTGAAACTTAATACAAATAACACAAATACGCTAAATATTTAAATTCTGATATTGTAATTATTTAATATTGAATATAAGTATACATAATTTATATATTTTATTATTACTCATTGACTATTATTTATTTTTTTTCAATATTTACCAGACTTTTATAATATAAGCTATAAAACAGGATTACAAAGCACACAGTTTGTTCATTTGATAAATTTAATGACCTTACAACTGATTTTAAATTATACGTAGTCTTGTACACGTCTTATCTGATCTACTTTTTCATATTGAATGATAAATGATATTAAATTAAAAACAACAATTATTGTTAGATATAGTATAATATAATAATATGTAACTGGGTATTATAATACAGTAAAACCTGTGTAATATGGAACCTGAATAACGTGGAGACCTGACTTTTATGGAAAAATGTTACGGTCCCGGCGAACCTAATGTATTTTTAAATACAACATTCCCTGAATAAGATGGAACCTGTTTAACATGGAAATGGAAATGATATTTTATTACCTGTATATCATGGAAATATGTACAAGTATTTTAAAATTATCAGTCAAGGAATATTATCTATATCAATAAATAGATTATTTTGTTACAATAAGTTTATTTTATCGATAAGTGTCACTTGAGTAGTAGTGTTATGACTTAATAATATGACGCCAGTCGTATCGGGAAATTTTTTTTTACAACCTGTATTAAATGGAAACCTGTCTAAGATGGAAAAAATATCCGGTCCCAACCGTTTCCATATTACACAGGTTTTACTGTAATACAATCAACACATTAAATTAACAAGTTGAATTATGAATATTATACTGTATAATAATTTATGGACACTATCCGTTACGTACGAATACATAGGTAACTACATTTTAGTCATTTTACAAAATTACATACTACTACTTATACTAATTATAATAACTACTATTACGAAAATAATTTTATTAAAATATAAATGTACTCAGTAGTCTATGTTTTCAAATAAAAAAAAAAAAAAAAACTCGTGATAAAAAGCTGTATCATTACCAGTCTTAGGGGAATTCGAGCTCTGAAAAAATATGCAAATATGATTTAAAAAATAATCAAACACGCACTAAAATATACTCTAAACAATATTTTATTATTGTTATTATTATTATTAACTGGCCATTAAATATAATAATTAATAATGGTATTTAAGTAAAAATTTTTGAAAAATTATAAGACACCGTTTAAAACCGCACATTTACCGTTCAAAATAGTACACTTTTCATAAGTCATAACATCGAATTTGTTTTCTATTATTTCGTTGGTATTCTTTAAGATGATTCAAAACCACTCACTTTTGATTGACAGTTAAAAATTAAATATTTTCCTATTAAATTGCTTATTTAGTTTTTGCTTCTAATGAAACTCCTTTTTACTTCACGGTGATCATTTTTATTATCATTTTTCTTTTTTTTTTGGAATTTTTACTTACTGTAGCATTATAATTTATCAACGCTATATGTTTACCGGGTAAGGAAATGAAAAGATCAGTAAAGATTTTTACTGATTGTTTATTGTACTAATGTTTTATCTGAGCAAGTCTCTCAATTTAATTTATATTTTATTAATTATAATGAGTTTTACAATGATCATGCGTGATGAGTAACGCCTATTATTTTACTGTACTAAATACATTTTATGCTCATGGACCGAAGATACTTAAATAATAATAATATTAATATTATAATTTACATAATGTTATTTCTTTTTTTTTTAATTCTATTTTTCGTACACTGAGTAACGTGAGGGACAAACAACCCTCTAGATTTCTAATTGATATTATTATACAGAGGAATCATCGTCACGTGTCTCTCCACGCGGTCAAATCGAGTTTTGGTATAGAGCTGCAAGGTACCAACGGATTTCTGAAAATAAAAATATGAAAATTATAACAAAATACACAACGGCAGTTTATATCATATACTATATGCAGAAGCGTTAACACGAATAATCGTATTGTATTTTATAGTTGATGAATTTGTAAATGATTTGTCTAAGCTTTACGACGGCGACGCCGCGTTAAAAACGTCCTGTCCGCGATTTTTTAATTTAATCATAATATTTATACAGAAGTGTCATATATTTTGAATAATTTGCTCCTGTGACCTGGAGGGGAAAGTCGCATTATCTGCCTTTGCAAAAAGTCGTACATATAGATAGTATTAAAACAATAATTGTTTAATCTAATGTAAAAATAATAATATAAAGTTGTCGTTTACTGTCGTTTCCCACTGCGTGTGTATACGGTTTTACATAAAATTATAAATGCATCCGGTCACTGTAGCAACCACCATACAAATATTACAAATATTATTTGACTGTAAATCGTATTGCGTCGTACCAAATGACAAATACTTTAAAAATTGTTTTTGCATTACTCACTGGCTGCTGGGCACGTCAAACGCGTTCCGTTGAACCGACTGGACGTCCGATGTCATGCACACGATAAGCGCCAACGTTGTCTTACGTATTTCGTTCAGTTGATCTTTTCAAACATACATAAAAAAAAAAAAAAAAAAAAAAAAAAAATAAAAATAAAAAATTGATTTCAATCACGTAAGAGTGTGGAATGGAGCAATGGCGAATGGCAAACTGAACAACAACACCGAGGCCCCCAGGATTTGGGGAGGCGCGACAAGATTATGGAAAAAGTTATTACCTGTTTAGAAATCTCGCTAAATTATAATTTTCAAATTTATAATCGTTCGAAATAATATTCAAGACGCTTCACCCCTACAATATTATAGCAACTCGAATATTCCTATGTACTTCATGAGTATATTGAGTGTGATAATAGTAAAATCATTTCGTTGTTCTTCAAAAAAGATCTTTATTAAAATTTGTTTTAATTCGCAGAATTTTAATTTAAAATATGATATTTATGATAACTGAAGATAACTTAAGATAGAAAACATTAAAGCGAGATCAATTAAAAATATTGACCATTATGAAAATATAATTAACGCATTTGCTACGAAGAAAAAGCATGCAATCTAATTTTCCACAGTCGTATTTGAATAAAATAAATATTATAATTAATGATTTGTTTGATTTAAATTCTAATTGATTATTAACTACGGTTGCAATTTTTTATTTTTTTTTTGGTAAAATTTTGAAAACACTACTGACATAGATGCCTATGCCGATGGTTCATCAAGGGATAAAATATGAATAATCAGTAGTAAATACAAATTAAGTTACCCGATCGAAAAGATCCCGTTTGATTTCCGAATTCGTAAAAAAACCGGTCGCCAAATTTCCACCGGAAAAACATCTCGCCAACGATACACTGGAACGTATGGCCAAGTATGGCACCGGGTTTGGCTTTTTCGAGAATACCGGCTGCGTAGTAGTCCACGTCGTCCACGTGCTCGTACACCTTGGCCAGGGCGTCAGCGTTCTTCGAGGGACAAAAAAAAACAATTAATTTGAATAGATTAAAAACGATACCGATGTAGAATGATGTGCGTTAATTGGTAGCGTGTGATTGCATTTGGAATAACAAAGAAAATTATTTTGATCCTTCAAAAGATGTACGACAAGTGAAGTTGCAAGTGACGTTGCCAAGTTTATTATTCTATTATATTAAGTTTGTTTATTCCATGGACCATTTACTAGTAAAGTTTTTTTAAATAAAAATAATGTTCGGGAAATTTCCATTTTATTAATATTATAACAAAATTATAAATACATTATTCAATTGTATAAAGACATTTTTAAAAGCTTTTTATTTTTAAAAATTATATTAGTACAAATACAAATTGAACTTTATATTTTACGTGTGATTTCTATTCTTGCAGCTTGTTTAAAATAAATTTTTGGATAGGAAGTGGTGTTCCAAATTGGAAAAATAAAAGAAGGGGGCTCTCGGGATTTCAATGAATAAGCGTTTCCTCAAACTATGTGATTCACATACTATGAAAAATAATTAATGAGGGTGCTGTCAAAATTTTACAAAATAGCAGAGGAGCTCCATCCCCCTACGCGTCCCCTCAATTCGAGCACTGTGTACTTTAGGTACTTATTTCAAACCGAGACGGGTACTAACCTAACCAATCGGAGCACGGTTACCTTTTTACTCATTTGATCGGTGAAGTCGTCAAAGGACCGAGCCTTGCTCAGCCCGCAAAGCTGCCGGAATTTGTTGTAAGACGGTACGCCGAAATCTCTGCCGCGTTCCAAGTCCAAACTCACCAAGTCACTACCTTCCGTTTTGTTCGGGATCCGGAACAGGAATTCACTGACCTATAAACGCAATGAACGGTAATGGCAATAATAATTATTATTACACATAATTGCGTAGGACATTCGATCCATTTTGTTTTCAGACGAGTTTCATTATTATGACATTTTGTACGTTTTCCTACTGCCAAATCGTATTATGAACGCTATTCGTGATTTTTCTCAAAGAGTTAGATTTTTCCTTTTGCACTTGAAATATTATAAATTACAATTTGATAAAAATTGACCGAAATATATTGAAATGTATAGTTACAACACGGATTACAACGTACTAGCATTTATAGGTATGTTACGATTCTTTTCTAGTTACTATTAAAAATAGACTTGACTTTTTTTAATGATTATTAATTTTTCGATTTCCCCCCCCCATTTGCGTTGGGATTAATGAATGATGACACAGAATAAATTCCGAAAAAATATCAAAATTCAATCGATATAATATATATTTGAAAATGTCAAAAAAACCTACAAAATCGTCAGAGAAATTTTCCACTGAACAAAAAAATGCGTAACAAGCACCTCCGTTGTGAAGAATTCGTCTTGTCCTTGCGAACGTTGAGTGAGCAACCCTCTGATTAAACTGTCGTAATTTTCATTCCTCTGCACGATGTCGGTTTTGAAATAAAAATCACTCAATCGTATTTTCGACGTGATTTTTCTGGCTTCGTCGAATAAACTACAAAATAAAAATAATATATTGATCTCTGTGCCATGTTAATAATCAATTGTTTTTTATGGAAGAAAAACTATTTATTTATTATATAATATTATTTTAAGGATTGAATTATTATCATCAACGATTCGGAACAACGTGCGATGATAATTTTCCCGGTCGAATTGCGTGCGACAGAACTGAGTTGCAAAACTAATGACCAGAGTGCGGATTTTGAAGACATTTGCTTTTTTTTTTCAATCACTCTAAAACGAAGCTATGTCAGCTATAAATTTTATTTATACTACTTAGAATAAAATTCACTACATTTTATTTTGCTTTTATTTTTGTATTTAAATGCTTTTTAGGGTATTATTGGCTTATAAGTTACATTTTAGATTCTGAGCGAAGTGAAGAAGCTAGTGTTTTTACAATGATGTTTATTTTTTTTTTCTGTGTACAACTTTTCGTATAGAAATACTTGTCCAAAAGTTTCGATCAATAACTTT
>JAIPRM010000971.1:0-31129 GCA_025469315.1 Stegophylla sp. TES_Ste_2020 | reverse complement strand
AAAATTTGACAAAAACGACTCGAAAACCATCATTTTTTGATCAGAATTTTATGAAAATTTAAACATAGATAGAAAATCCTATAAAAAAGATTTTGGCGCAAGAAAATTTTAAAAATGTGAAAAAAAATTTTGGACATTTTTCTAACATTTTTTTTTTATATTATTAACTTCCTTCGTTCAGAATCGTTTTACTGATGAAATGATTTATCGTTTCTTTAAAATGTAATACGCCCGTCAAGAAAATACCACCCGTCGTGCGAAGTATCTCCGGCTTTTTTTCAAAATGTGTTCTATATAAACGTATATGAAAGATTAATTCAGTTTAAGAAGATTTTTATTTGAAAACTTGAAAATAAATTTAATTGCCCAATGCAACTCCGATGATATAGGTTAATCATTTTATAACTATTTTTTAACAAATTTTGATAAATAATAAATTATGTATCTCAAAAAGAATAAATCTTATTTATAAACAAACTGTGGAAGAAAAAGAACAAAATATTTATATATTCTTATATAATTTAATAAACTAATAAATAATTATAATACTTTTTCATAATTAGCATTTATTTTTTTTTATCAAAAACCCCATTTTTAATGCTTTTTCGGAAGATTTGTTGAGCTTTATTGCTTTATTTTAAGTGCTTTTTTAAAATTTTTTATTGCTTTAAAATCCGTACTCTACTAATGACATATTTCAAATATGACGAAATAGATCATATTTAATTTAAATATTATACAACCAAGTAATATAAAAAAAAAAAAAAAAAAATGTTTTTCGATTTTTTTTCAATGATTCAAATTGTTGTGGTTGCAATTTAAACCTGTCCGTGGTTATCACGAAAAAATTAGGCGCGTAATTCGGTTATTGATCAACACCGAGTTTTTTCCTAACCCAATTTGGGCGCAGCCATTATTATATTAATATGATGTACATTAGAAACCGTTTATAATGACATTCAAGGGACCGTTAAAAATTGGTCACAATAACCGATAGTGAAAATGACCAAAATGATAAAAAAATAAAATAAAAATTTGATAATAAAGTTATATGAACATTATACAACTTAAATATTCAGTTTTCGTCACAAAATCGAGATCAAAATACATACAACATTCAGTATAATTCAATTTACTATTATTATTTGTTTAGTTGTTTTTCAAAAAAAAAACATAAAATTTACTTATTAAAATAATCTGTTATTTTAGTTTGTAACACTTTTGTAGTTACATTAAATTCGATAAATACAAGTATATATTATTATGATGGATAAATGTCATTGTATAGGTAAAGAATTTTTCTAAAATAACCAAAATCAAACGTCCGTATAGTCATTATAATATAAACGTCATAATAACCGATACAAATTCGCACATGTAACATACGATTTTTGCAGGGACTCTCTCGACTTAAGGTCATTAAACCCGGTTTGTCATTACAACCGATGCCATTATAAACGGTTTCTACTGCACATCCTTTTTATTATAAAATTTAATAGGTATACTCGATGAATCCTTGTATGTAGCTATGAAGCGATCTGAAGGCAGCAGCGGTGAAACTAGTTATCGTGGTCGGGTTCAAAAACTTGTCGTAACTATCGTCAAAGCCTTTGCTCAACGGTAGCAATTTGTTCGCCCTCGAATAGTCTCGTCCTGCGATTATTGTTTAAACATCGAATTCGTAAGTACGTATATGCTTTTAGCGACAAATATAAATAATAATATTCCATATAAAATGCCCCACTAGGTTTTACCCACCATTCCATATATCTCCCGAGATAATAAAGATAATTAAATTCTATGTTTTCGCAACTCTTTGGACGAGGACTAAAAATATTTTATACATTTATTGAATTCAATGCCTAGGTGAACATATATTATTTTCGAAAAATTTGAAGACAAGTATTTTACGGAGTTGATTTTTTTAACACTCATTAGATCATTTGTTTGTTTCTGTATTTTTCTGGAAACTAAAAATAGACTATAGTATTCAAATTTTTCAAAAATATTTTACCAGGACGTTAAATTCAATCTAAATAAAAAATATTTTGTAGATTTTAGTCTTGTGATTGTGAATTTAATCATACACATTGGGCACCTCAAAAGATATGGCAGTGGGTATATTCTGTAGGACGCCCTATAATAGAGGGTATCAATGTTATCAACTCATTTTAATAAACAATAGTATAGAATATTATCGGCTGGCAGTGAGTTTGCTGAAAATATCTTTTAAATTATAAACATGGACACATGCATTATTTACACATTTGAGGAAGATGGGGACTTAAGGGGTGCTTATAACCTCTAATTCATTGTAGCACGTCTCTTTTTTTCATTAACTGTTGACATCGATTTTATTGAAATTCAACTTGATTGATTTAGATTGTTTAGAAGATTAAAAATCTCATTATCGATGAATTCTTAAAACAATATTAACCACGTATAAAAGACAAGAAGGTTCCTTTTAATTTTATCATTAAAATTTTGGAGTCGTGTATGATGGCCAAGTCTATTATTACTATTTGAAACTGACAACGGCGGGTACAGCCTCCACAAATTATTCTCAGTTACTATATCGCGATGGGGTTCAAGTGTCCAAGATGTTTGGGATAATTATGCGATTGGACTTCACTTACCCACGAGCACGGGTACGAATTCGTTGTAAGTGACGTGTTGATACATTCCGATGAGCAATCTCCTGGCCTCCTGGTACAGTCGTTCGTCGTTCCACGAGGGGTTTATTCTCTTCAAGTTTTCACACAGACCGTTGTGCAGCCTCAACAACGAAATCGTATGCACTGCCATGTCGGGATGTTGGTTCACTCTGGCGTCGCCTTAAAACGTCAAAAGTATAATATTAATCGAAGGGCAAATGTAAACTGTTACATAATAGCAATTTGTATTATTACAATAACATTTTTATAATAAATAATATAAATATTTGTCATCGATAATCACCGGCTTTGTAGCACACCGTGTTGTCGTTCACCACGTTGCACGTCTTCGATGCCCCCTTGACGTTCGGCAAGTACGACTTTCCGTTCGATCCGATTTGGCTCCTGAGCCTTCCGTTGGTAAACGATCGCAGTGCCCCGGCCGTCGCGTTGTCCGAGCCGTACAGCAACGACGCGTCGATGAAACTCGTCACTCCGATTAGCTTTGGAGTTCACCATAGAAACATTATAGACAGTTGTTATATTTTATTGCCACACCCGTGCGATCTGCTACAGTTATTTTTAAGAACAGTGTTCAGCAAAGATCATTAAAATATTATCTAAATAAAGATAAAGATATATTTTTTCTTTTTTTGTTAGAGACACATTCTTAAAAACGACATGAGATAAAAGATGACTACACTTTATCTAGATAAATAAAAAGATTATTATTTTTTTTTTTTTGTAATATTGATTTATAGTTTACAAAATCAACACTATGCTAGGCAATTGCATAAAATATAAGAAAATTTATGATTAAAAAAATTGTATTTGCTAATTTATATACTAAACAATAAAATGTTTATTACTATATTTACAGTTGGTAAAAATCCATTCAAATATCTAAAATATGAATCCTTTACTAATATTATTATGATTCATTTAATAAAAAAAAAAAAAAAAAAAAAACGAATATTAAAGTTATTTATCAGATAATTTAACACGGATGACACGATTATGTATGTGAAATAATGCATCAAATAAAATTATTAATCCATCTAAATAAAATAAAAGATAATTAATTATTTACCTAGATAAATGTATCTAAATTATACTGAACACAGTTTAAAAATACTTCGTGATTTACTAGAAATACGAAGTTAGTGGTCCCCAATTTTTTTTTTTTTTTTTCATTACAGTTTATAATTTATTTATAGGATCGAAAATCCTGTGGTTATCTGACGGAAAATATAGTGAAAATGCCCAATGCAGAATACATCATTTTATAACATTCGAGTTTGAATTAAGAATTAACACAGCTGTTATAAAACTTAAAGAGCAGAATATTTCCGAAAACTGATATTCTATATTTTTTTTGTAGAAATTCGGCTGACAATAAAGTGACGAGGTTTTTTTAGCTTGAGGATTTTATTACTTATTTATCAAATGATATTTTACATAATCGTTAAATCTTGTCCTCAAAAATATTTTTCTCTTTACATTTAGTAAAAGGTAAATTTTAATTCCATAATATTTGTTTTGCTTAGAACGTATAACTGTATTGTCATTAATATAGACAGAGATAACACTAGCACAACTTGCGGTGATGTTCAGAAATTCTGTTAATTGGACTGCAGGATGCCGATATTTATTGTATCTCGGTCATTCACACGTGTAAAGCAGTAAAAAACCAAAATAATAAACCATTTTGCGTCTACTAGTATGGTCTCTGTAGCGAAGCGATAAAGTGCTCGAACACTGATTCAATTTTAGAATGGAGTCTACTGGAGATCATTTTGACCCCAGTCCACATCTTTAAATCGATTCGTATTTTTTGTTTGTAAAATAAACTGAATAAAAATTATTTTCGAATTGTTTTGAAAATTATATAAGTAGTTTACAATTCACGGACGCCGAGGAAAGAAATCGAAAAAGTTGTGAATAAATTTTCAAAAACCTTATCGCTTCACCATGGCAATTTTACCAATCGAATATTATATCAGTCAGTCACTGCACGACTTATATTTTCACAATCGATAAACACCGAAAAAACCGCGCGTGGAAACACGTACTTGTCTGACGGGCTTGATGGTGCAACCCATGTCCGCCGTGTCGGCTGCGCGTTGAGCGGAAAAACATCGTTTTCTCAAACCGGATCCGGTACGGACGTCTTTGATCGCGAGACACCCACTGGGAAGGGTGTTCGGCTCGGATCCGTCGGGGTTACAACACTGCAGCACACCACCGTTGTCACCTTAAGCAAAACAACACACGTTATTTCCACATATTATATACGATATTATTCATTTATTTATAGCTCATTACAACATATGTGCACGTTATTTAAAATAGAATTATTATAGAAGTAGAATAAAAATTACAATAATTAGTAGCTTAAAAAATACATAGTTACGATTATTACAAACACGAGACAAATTAATTTACAACGAAAAAAAAAGAAACAGATTACACATCATTAATAATTATAGGTAAATAGGTAATTTTGTGAGAAAAGGAACTGAAACTTGAGCTATGGCATAACAAAAGAGATGTCGGTATGATTAAACGGACAATAGGAGAGTTAAAATTATAATTATAATATTACAAAGCGATTTTATTGCATTAATTATTACCCGTGTCTGGAATATTATTTGTAAATGCCTAGTATTTAATGTGAATTTAATCATATAGAATTAAACATTTTAATTTAGTCGAAATAGGTTATGTTATTATTATTATTATTATTATTATTATTTTTTTTTTTCTGAGAGTAAGTGCTCATTACAACCCAAAGTTGGTTCTTGAATTTATAACTCCCGGAATTCCCTGTGCTCACACTTATGATTATTACGGTACAAATTTTATAGGTACCTAAATTATTCAAGTTTTTTACTAGTAAAATAATTTATCTAGTTCTATAAAATTCATTATTTTAAAATAGTGAGAATTATATACTAAAAAAGGTTATGAGCTCATAAGTTAAACGCAGTTTCATGAATCTACTGATAGTCTAGATTACTAATCAGAACCTGCAAAAGATTTTTCTCTATTTATAAACACAATACCACATTTTCTACATCTCGGGTCGAATGCTTTTTATGTTTTTTAGGTCCTTATAAAATAACATTGAGTCAAATTTCAAAAAAAAAAAAAAATTAAATAAATAAAAACGTTACGTCATCGTTACAGACAATTTATTCTCCTCCGCACAGTGTGAAAATTTCATGAACTTATTTTCGATGTAGTCCGTGAAAACATTTAAATAGGTTTGAACTATATTCGACAGAAAATAACGCGATTATACCACGATAATAAACAGAAAATACTTAGAACTAGTTTTGAACTTAGTTTTAAATAAATTTAAATATTTTTAAATTATTGTAAGATTACAATTTTTCTTGATATTTCATAAAAATTGCCTATACAGAAGCCGTCGTGTTATCCTCTTATCACTCTCACCTGTGGTCTTTGATATGGTCAACTCCGTGTCGTGCGCAATAACCTGGCCAAATTGCATTGTAAGCAAGCTGTGTTTGGGCGCGGGCTTGTCGGCGTCCAAGAACAAAGTCGTTCGGATGTGCCTGGCGTTCGGGAGCTCGCGGCCCGATACCGCTCTTCTGGTTTCACTGATTCCTTAAAATATGTATCAAACCGTTGAAAGCGAAGTGAAATATCCGAAAAAACCTGACGCTAAAATACAGTGGCGCGACCATCGGGGGTGTTTTGGGTGTCTGGACACCCCCAATGAACCATATTTATGGAAATTTGATTCAATGAGCATTGGATGAAAAAAATCCTTTTAACTATACAACAATTATAACCTCAATTAATTCAGAAATATGTCATGGTTAAAATAAAAACATAACATTTCAACATCGCTTATTATCAATAGGAGTAAAAAAACATCCATTACAAATTTTATAATTGACAATAATGTAATTATGATAGTGTAAAAACTAAAAACAAGATATCTACTAAAATAAATAAGTATTATTGTTTAAAGTCTAGCTATTTTAGCTGAAAAATTCTTTTTAATTTTTAGAAAAATTTAAAAAATGCTTTAAAAATTCATGTTGTCGAATATGCGACGCAAAGATTTTACGTATTTATCTACTACGAATAACGTTATGAAAAAATGTTCACTCAGAAAAAAGACAGTTATAGATTTCGCTACATCGAATTTCTATTTAACGAATTCTTGGTAAAGTGTCATTGATTATAATTTTCTGTTTAAAAAAATTACAGTGGAAATTTATGGGCGGACACCCCCCCCCGTTGAAAAATTTCTAGTTGCTCCACTGCTAAAATACAATCAGAATACATATAATATGTCTACCGTCCGCATAGTCGGCTTGAATGATTCGCGTGCTCGCAACGTTTTTTCGTCCCCAAACGGGGAACAGCAAGTTATTGCAGCCACCGTCCATGGTCCTGAATCGGTTGGACGGGTCACATTGAGGTTTTGGGAAACACTGATCGGCGAGATCGATTTCAGACGATTGTAAGAGTCCGACTGCATCGGACGGATCCATCAGCGATCTGAATAATAATCACAATAAAACAGGAAATAAAAAAAAATAATGTCGAAACCGTTGTAAAAAACCTGTATTGGCTGTATTCAGATTATAATAATAAGAGCAAGGACTTTCATGCGTTTGCGTATTTTTCTGCGGTCGACTTTATCGTATGCTTGTTCAGTACAAAATACATTTCATAACGTTTATGATGTAATACTAAAGGTTTTTAGTGCATATTTTTGCATATTTGGACATTTTTTGATTATAAAAGAGCATATTTTAAGATTTTAGTGCATATTTTGATGATTTATCGAAAGTCAAGCGCTTTGGTGAATATTTTCCATGAATCAAGATCAACAATTTGTTATAAACTTATAAAGATAAATTTTATCTTGAAATAATAATAATGGTCAGTATATTTATTATGTCCATTTTTGTATTTTTATTTAACGAATAATAGTAAGTACGTGGTATAAAAATCGATAGTATCAAGTATCTATAGTCGGTGGGTACTGGGTAGATTGGGGATGGGATCCAACATTCCAAAAAGATTCTAAATCAATTTAATAAAATAAATCTAGTTAAAACTTATATTATAGAATAATAGCAAAATTAATTTTTTCAAGGGCATATTTTTTAAAAATTTTTGATGCACATGTGCATATTTTTAAATGCATATTTGATGATTTTTTTAGGGCACGAAAGTCCTTATTCCAAATTAATAATGTTCGTTTACGGTATTTTGGAAGGATTCGATTCCACTGCGGGCGGTTCGGCCTTGGCGGTGGTCGTGACGTACGTCCGTGGCGTCGTCGTCGTCGTCGTCGGATTTCTATGGCCGGGGTTTTTTTTCTTTTTCTCGAACAACTGACTCGTTAGGTCAAAATGGTGACGATGATGCAAGCAACGTTGCTCCGGTCGGCTATCGACATCTAAACGGGGTGAGAATTTAATAAAAGACTGAGAAGAAGAGAAAATCTCTTGTGATTATTACGCCGTGACAGTTGATATTAGTTACAGAAACATTAATTGTTGGAACAACAACTTACAATCGCATTGCATTCTAAAACGTACAAGCAAAATATTAGAAACGGTAAATGTTAAATTGGCCTTTAGAAATGTGAACAAAATTCTCTACTGGAAACAACAGGTACACGATCCGAGTATAAACAGTGTTTTTTTTTATAAAAAAAATTATTAAAAAAGAAAAATCATTGTAAAACTATTTAGCTTCTTCGCTTCACACGGAATTCAAAAGGAATGCCAAAAACACATACATTTTATCATACATTTTATGCCGTTTCAAATTATATTAGAAAATATTTTCAAAGAATAAATTCATTTCGATTCATTTTACAGTTCTGAATAAACAGTTTCGTGGTTTGCGCTATCTGACTTATAATGTATACAGTGTGATTCATTAAGCGTGTTCATAGACTATAATGAATCTACATAATTAACCTTTAATTGGCGATATTTAATCAATTCATAATTAATTAATTAATTAAATTTATAATTATTAATCACCGTAATTATAATGAATACAACAATGGTAATACATTGCATACCTATAATGTACCTAAGAAGATATACTTAAATAATTTGTATAATTAATAAAAATCACTTGTTCGAATTTCCATTTTAATACATCAAAATTCATATAAAAATAATATGAATTATATTTCACGGTTAAAACAGGAGGTTGCTAATAGAAAAAAAGTTTGTATCGATATATGAAAAGATGAGTTATGGAAAAGTTTTTATAATAATTAAAAAATTTAAAAAAAAAATCATAATTTTTAATTTTTATGCCCAAAAAAGTGGTGAATTATGAATCACCCTGTATCGCCAGGGATTGGAAACGAAACCCAAAAAACCCGTTCTGGAACTGGTTGTTGAAGACATACTGAGAACCTAAACCTATTTAACTAAAATCAAAATATTAAAATATAAAAAGCCACTAATACTTTTTACCGTTTCACCATGGGCATTTTTCGCTCTTAGGGTGGAATGCTGTTGATGGGCGTGTCGAATTTGAAATAAAAAAACAATAAATAATTTTTTTATATTGTGTATGTTTAACAACTTATTAATATTATATTATGTCCTTTTCATTATTCGTGAGAATGATACATTTTTTCATGTTTTGAAATTCGAATGTTTTTATAATTAAAAATTTATCGAAACCTGGTGGCTGCCCATTAAATCTTTAACGTTCCAGTTCCCGATGTTGTCGAGGCTGGTGTCGAATTGGTTCCCGTCTGAAAAAGGTATTTTATAAGGTACAGCCAAATTGGTTCTCGCTTGAAAAAGGTAATCGTTCCCGTTTAATTACGCACATTTTCCTTCTCGATTTTACAAGCTCAGGACTGTCAACTTTAAAGTAGATAGTACTTAGGTGTATAAAATACAAATAATAAAAAATTTAATAAATACAATTTAAAACTGCTGATTTGTAAATTCGAAGCAAAACTTTCTTTACACATTCAATTCTCCTAATCTTCTCATTATTAATGTACTCAGTCGTGCATTTTCCAATAGTATTTGTTATTTCTTTCCTGTTTGCTAGTAAATTTTCTCGGATTATTACTTTCGAAATTCAATATAATCTTAGTGTCTAAATGCTGTTTGAAATATGACGTGTATGTAAGTAAATATTGTGTTAAAAATTAAAATTGTGACTATTTTACACCTGTACACTAACGGGGGGAACCAATTCGGCTGTACCTAATGAAATATCTTTTTTTTTTTTTTTTTTTTTAAACGGGAACCAATTCGGTTTCTCCCGTCGTCCAGACCCCAATCGCGACCCTGAGTGCAGCTGCTGTTTACCCGAGCCATGATGGAGTGCCGCGTCCGTATCGTCGTGTCGATTGTCGGAGTGTTCGCCGGACAAAGGTCGAAAACGAGCATCGGCGACGACGAGAACGACGTGCAGCAGCAGCAGCAGCAGCAGCACGAGAGCCAGTGGAATCCTCGTCATAGTGGTGTGTTGTGCCGCGTTGACTGGTATTATATGACTGTGGCGAATTCGCGAGGCACTCTGAGGGTATATTATGAGCTGATATTATATTACTCCTTCGCGGTCGTCGTCGTCGTCGTCGTGACCCTACTTATTCTCCGGTCGGCACGCGATTCGATTAGGAGAGGTGACTTTGGGCCCCACGAGCACACAATACTATCTTCGTCGCCGTCACGTTGTTTTTTAAATACCACCGGCCGTAATTGTTTCGTTATCGCCGAATTGCGAAAGTTAAAATATTATTATAAAAAGAACGCGCGCGAGACGGATGTGGGGTTACGACGACACGACGATTATTGTTCTAGGCGATTCGTGTTTGTTACCGACAGTTTTATTTTTTCATTCGAACAATTAGTAGGCGTGTTTATGGAGATTGTCAGGGGGACGAAATGATAATAAAATCGACTAAATTTTCACCCCGTCGCGCGTTTAATGTCGACGGACCATGCGTCTCTCCAACCATCATCACTGTTACACGCGTTATACTATAAATGCGTGTTTATCAGACGACTAAAAATCACCAATGGCCACGTGATAAAATATTATAATAATAATAATAATAATAATAACACATTTTTCTATATCTGACGTAAGTACTCGCAGTTAAATTTATTTGAAATTGTTAAAAGAACAAAATATGTTAATTTTATAGATTTATCGCGTATAATGACTAAAATTGCAGACTCTGTGATTAATGGGCGCATACCACTGAATTTATGAATTTTTCACAGTTTTTCTGATGTCTAGGAAATTAAAAAAAAAAAATGTTGAAAATGAAGTTTATCAAATACGATTTTATGACATTAATCGTTTACAGAGAGTTATATATTTCACAAAATCTATATTTTTATACATTATTATTTTTTTTCATCATAATATTATGTTAAAAGTATAGTGGTTATCATTTGAGAAACTTTTGTCGTTGACAAAGTCGATAAACAATATTGGTTTATGAAAACGAGTTTTCAATGTTTTCTTTCATTAATATATTGCAAAATAGTAAAATGCATGTAACAAAATTCCAATTTTTCAGTTCACAGAAGGTATAAATTCCATGCATGGGCTCGGGGCGATCGCGCCTATTCCCCTTTTCCTTGTATCTACCTCAAATGTATATTATACTATAATATTAAATAATTAAATACATAAATCATAGTAATCATAAAAATGAATGAATGTCGTGAAACCGTGACATGGATAAAATTTCGACGGAAACGCACACACAAATTAATACATACGTCGAATATCCATAATGCCTATACTTACTGTGTAGTCGTATAAATGCCAACCACTGCACTTGTCCTCCACACGGTCGACCGCGAATATTTCGTGACACAGAAACGATTTGGATTGTGTTTACAAGTGGTATTCGAGTTTTAACAATTCACATTAATTCCCAAACCTATTTTTATAGTTGTTATCACATCAGAAGTACGTGTGGCCTCGGCACATGCCGACTTCAGATAAATTATTAGTCGAGGAACGCTCTCTTTTAGATACTTTTCGCAATAATTGGTACGGTGGAAATAATTCATAGAGACAAATTCGGTGGACACGAGAAAGATAACGAATAAAAAATAAAAAAACGAATAATAATCAAATACGGTTTGTTTTATTTCTATGCGCTTTAACTGTTTCAAACGAAAACGGATTATTCGTAAAAGCTGCAGTTTAAAATTATGATTAATAATGTTGGAACTTACAACCCCATTCAATGTAATATTATCTCGTAACTCATGTGAGACTTAAATTATACCCTCAAACAATAATTTTCAAAAAAGCTGGACCCAGTTTGTGCCAGGGTATTCTTCTTCGCACCTCGGCCGAACCAAGCTCGGGTGGGACTAGGTGGGTATGTTAAAGTTTAAAGAAACGATGTTATATAATTTATTGGATAAAACAAGTAAAGCTTCAGTTTGTTCAAGGAAATTTTCCTTAAAAATTATTATGTGTTTAATACACATGTGTTCATAAAATAAAAATATTTTTAAGATATTCAAAACATTTAAGTCTATATTTACGGTTAAATCCATTTTCTGCTGACACTGTATTGAAAATATTTCACGCGAATCAATACACTTTTGATACGGATTCTGTAAGAATTAGAACTTAAATCTTAACACTAAAACCATTTATATTATTTCTCAGAGCTAGAAGTTCCGAAAAAAACTTTTGAAATTATTTTTAAACGAAAAAATATGGAATATGCGCTCAAGGGTTGTATATATTCATCCGTATTTTAAGCGTTTGGGTCAACTTTTTTGTGTGAAGTAGAATTTTTATTCAATAATTAGATTCACTTATAGATGAACACTTACAACAGTCTTGTCACTCTAGAAGTATCCTTCTGATTAAAACTTGATTTCCGACGTTATGAAATGCCACATTTCAATTTTAATTTAAACATAATCAGGTTAATTAATTATTATTATCAATTATTTTTCAAATGACGATAAATTTATTTCTAACCACTTAATTATTTTATTACCTGCATACTTTTGG
Organism: Stegophylla sp. TES_Ste_2020; assembly: GCA_025469315.1. NCBI lineage: Eukaryota > Metazoa > Arthropoda > Insecta > Hemiptera > Aphididae > Stegophylla > Stegophylla sp. TES_Ste_2020. Next base: position 18,434 of record JAIPRM010000971.1, on the reverse strand, counting down.
CATATATCTATTATGTATTATAGTAGTTACTTATCGTGTTCACATACAGTATTTAAACTGTCAGTAAGTAACATTTATATTACGTATACGTTTAGTACGCGCGATTTCCAGATGAAATGACATTGTTGCTATTGTTAGTAGACACGACGTATGTCGAGCAGGTACATTAAATTGTACAACGATAAAAATGTAAATTTAAAACGGCCGCGTGACTTACCAATCGGTAAAGACGGTTCCAATTTCGCCAACGTTTGCACAGCAGGGGTCATCAAATGCGATTTGATGTCGTAAAACCCTATTACGATTCCACAGATAGGTACTAGAAAATCGCTGCAAAACCCCTTTTTAAAATCATAATCATTTATCCATACCTTGCGAAAAACAACAATTCAATTGTAATAAAATGTAATCGTTAACATTTTCATTTTAAATTTTGATTGTATTTTGATATGTATGTACGAAAAAAAAAAAAAAAATTAATTTCGTGATAATTTTATAATAATAATTGACCACTCAATCCATTAGGTATCTCATAATATAATATGTGTTTATCATTTATTTGATTTTGTAATATAATTAATAATGTCAATTATGTTCACATTAGTTCAGATGCGGGTCCAAGGCTTCAACATGACGGATAAGAGAAGGTTAAACAAAATTAGATCGAAATATACAATATTACTTTTATTCGTTGGATTTAAAATTCTTAATCGGACGTTTAAATAACAGTGAAAAAGATGATATATTTTTGCCAAACATAACCTCTTCATATTCTTTTTATTGTTAGCCTAAAAATGAACTAAAGTAGCATCGATAAAATTCTACTTCTAGTTAGGGAAAACGTTAAAATTACTAAATAAAACAATGAATTATTGACTATCAAGCAACGAATTACTTAGCTTCAACTAAGTAAATCGGAAATTTACATTTGACCAATTGAAATTAAAAGTACAATTATTTAGAATACACAAATTCGAGTATAAAATTTGATATATTTATTAATTTTTATTCCAATAAGTTTTTATTAAAAATATTTTACATATTATAATATTAATGGAATAAAATAATAATGTATAGGACACATAGGTGTACACATTATACAAATTCAAGTATTGAATGGATCATGAAGACGAGTAAATTAAAAAAAAAAAAACAAAAACAAAAATCTTAGCTATTACTTAAATAATGTCAAAAATGTCTTAATTTGAAAAACTTTCACGAAAATATTGTTAATTCTACCATTATATTATATATTAATTTAAACTAAAATCTCCTGATCAATGTATTTACCTGTGTTTACTATAGAAATATGAAAAATATTGGTTTAAAATAGAGGAGGTGTCCCGGTTCGGGGTAAATATTTCCAGTACCGCGAAGAAAAGTCAGGTCAGGTGAATGACACATGGGGGAAAACGTCCTCTTGTTCACCAATTTCTTTACGTGGGTTTGTCAGTTTTCGGGAGTGGTGGTTGCGTGGGGGGGGGGTGTAAGTACGTTGGAAAGGGCGTGAATGCGTTGCTGCGTTTTATATGAGACGTTATTCAATCGTTTTGAAAACGTGCTTAATTATATAGAACGATGAACAATACTTCATGAACTTTAATCAAGTACGTACTACAGTGTATAGACCACTGACGTTTAAAAGCAATAGAATTATGAATAATTAATCGAATAAAAGCATTAGTAAATTACGCGTTATATATGTACATTAATAGCTTTCCAATGCACGTTTAGTGTTCTTAAGTTTTCCTGACCCCAAGAGACTGAAATGTTCAAAAGGTTACACAAAAACGAACACTAGTCATATTCATGTTTATTTAATAAGATTTTTTATAATTGACAGTATATGATTTATGACAAGTCAGAAAAATTTAATTAATTATTTTCCCATAATTATCATTTTCACAACACAATTCCAAAATGTCAACTACATACAAACAAAAATGTGATACACATTAATAAAAATTATAATTAAAGATTCAATTATAAAATATTTTAATGGTTTGAGGAGTACAACGCACGTGTTTTTAATCAATTCACGGAAAAAAGCTAACATGACCATTAATTACAACCATCATTAACGATTTTATTAATGTTCTCGTGACATATTTAAATATACGTGATATATATACGTATATTCTCTAACGTAACGCAGTGTATTATAATTGCTTTGAAGTTTGACTTATTTTTTTAACATGGTAAAAAAATTATAAAACAACAATGTTTAGTTTGTATTACATTCTATGTGTAAAAGATAACAGTGATATTAAAGAATATTTTCTTGAAACAGTGCTATATTGTCATATTCTACCTAATAAATACTTTGATACGAATTGACACACTTATTTAAGAAATGTAATGAACACATATTTAATGCAATTATAAAATGTGCACTTTCGTGTATTACATTTGTAATTATGTCTAATATTGCAACGTTTATTCGTTTTAAAATATTATTACAAAATGTATACTTAATTTCCTGTGAGTTTCATATTGTTTTAAAACTATATTATATTTCACGTTGTTTTTCAACGTAGATTTCGGCATAAAAATAAAATAAAACTAATTTCTTGCGTGGTGCAAAAAAAAAAAAAAAAAACGATTGCACAAAAATATTAGACTAAAAATCAGTAAATGGTTTTAATTAAAAATGTATTTTTCCTTTCATTATAACATTTCTATATGAGTAATAGCCAATAAACAAACATTTTTTTTTTTTTTTATTAAAACAATTTCTCTATTTATGTCATTCATATTATACTACTCTCATTAATCAAGAATGCTGGCTCGTTGTAAAACACATAATATTTTGTTTTCTTTCGTCGTCGTTATGAGTTATAATTATTAATCGTTTCGTTGTAATATTATTTTAAATAAAATAATTTTGATAGTCACAAAACGATTACGTATAACTATATTTTAATTAATTCTACGTTAAAAATCATAGTAATTCTATAGAGTAACACGATGAAAAATCTCTTAGCAAAACACGTTTTACTATAATTTTAAAGAAACGATAAGTCATTTCTTCGACAAGACGATTCTGAACGAAAGAAGTTAATAATATAAAGAACAATAACAGTCGTCATTTTCAACACGCTCACCAAGAGTATCTGACCCGAAGAGCGAAGAATATCCGTTGTGCGAAGTATGTCCGACTTTCTTGTCTATACTTTACTTTACTTTTTTTTATTTAATAAATAAAATTTAATGTGGAAAAAATGTGTTAGCAAAATGTCCTAAAATTTTTTCACATTTTCAAATTTGTTTTGCGCCAAAATGTTTTTCATATTATTTTTTATCTATATTTAAATTTTTATAAAGTTTGGAAAATCAGAAAATGATGTCAAATTTTAGGTAGTTTCTCAAAAAAAAAAAAAAAATGAAGAATTGAGAAATTCAAAAAATTACGTATTTAAAGTACCAATTAGAGGAAAATTTGGTTTCAAAAAGTTACTGATCGAGACTTTTGAAAAAGTCGATTCATACGAACAAGTATGTAAAAATACTAGATTCTTCCTTCCACGCAGAATCTGAAAGAAATGAGAACTAAAATTTCAGATTTTTTTCGCCATTGTAATATTATATACATTGATAATTAATAATAATAACCGAAATAATATGTAATAAATTAATAACCTAATCTAACCTTAATATAAATATATTTTTAAATGTAGTAAAACTTTATATATATATATTATATATGAATATAATTTTATTCATTTTTTCCAAAAACGGACAATTCTGACAGTCCCACGGGTGTCCGGTATTCAGAGGTTTCACTGTACATAATAATTATGTTAGATTGTAGGATATTTCACTCTATGTAGAACTTTCAGATGTTAGAACGAGTTACAAATTCTACTGTGCTTTTTGCGCATTTCACTTGTTGAACGGCGTGTGCTCTTAATTTTACACGACTCCAGCAGTAAAGTAAGCGCGGAAAATTTATTTTTCGAATGTAGTAAATCAACACGCATGTCAGTAATTTTTAGAAAGAAGAACGTTATTTTAACAGACTGAAGTTTCAATCGTTTTTGATAACCCAAAGAGACAATCGCCGATATAAAGTGAGGTGGTTTAGCTGTAACAAAAAAGAGGCAATCGTCTCGAGCGGCATTTCTTTAGGGGCGGCAGATTTTGAACGAACCAAATTTTTAAATAAATTAAATTTGCCTGGGCCGACCGTGATTTCGTAAGCCGTACGAAAATCTAACGATATGACTGATCAAAAAAATGTGTTGTACCGTAACGATCGTAGAATAATAATGAATTATTAATAACAGTAAATTATTGTCCGGCTGAAGGATCACAATCTCGTCGAGCAGCAACTGCTTGTGAAAATATATTAGCTTGGAAACAGGGTTATTTTGTGCAACCGTTGTGACCCCCTATTTTTACGACGAACGTTGTAAAACAATAAAACTGTCCTTCAGCTCGTTCGGTCACTAATAATAACGCGGCATATTATATTAGGCACTTTAATCGGCCATATAATTACACGATCGTAAAAAAAACGTTATTATTATTACGCCCGCGTGAGAAAGGGATCGCGTGTGTAAGTGTGTGTGGACGTCAATAATATATATATATATATTCGTATTTATAACTCTTATTATAATTTTTTTATTATTTTTTTTTTTTTTTTTAATGTCATTAACTTAAATTGACTGCCGTGTGGCGAGTGCCGTACGGTTTCTGTTCAACTGTTAACCCTCAGAAACGTGTCGACCGTTATCATCAGGTTATGGCCGACCGCCTGCAACGAATTGAGCACCAGCAATTGTCCCTTGTCGATTTGATCGTCCGTGGCGTACAGTCCGAGTATCACTTTCGGCTGTGTGATCACTTCCGACGAGAACATGGACGTCATTTGAGTGAGCGTTTTCGTGTCCATCTGCACAAACGATATCGGTACAAAATGTGATTTTGCGGGAAACACCCAACGAGGAGAAAAGTCGTGACGTCCTATATAATACTGTGCTACGTATATACAGTGGTGGTGTATTGGAGCCTGTTATGGAAATAAATCTGGGCTACAAGGAAGGGGAGGGGGTGGTTTGAGGTTCGGACTCCCCTCAAATTGATTGACCAGAACTCGAAAATATATTTAAGAAGTACTGTGAGTACAACGGTTGAAAATAACGTAATAGTTAAGTAGCGAGAAGTATTTCTGAAAAAGACATTTAGCAACTATACAGAAAAACAATTTTGAACCACGTTTAATGTTGTGTATAATGTATAAATGTAAAAACGACGTTTCAAAAAAGTCGAATTAAACATTTTACTGAAACCATGCTTTATAAACTTACTGGGTAGTGCACATTTTTGATTAGAAAACGCGTTCCCAGAAAAAATTATAGAAAAACATCAATCGAAATAGGTGCATCATTGTTAAACTACTAACTCGTTCGCTACTCTCAGAATGTAAAACATAAATTAGTCGGTTTCAGAGTTATTCTATATTCAAAACTAAAATATAAATGCTGTTAAATAAGACGTTTCGAGCCGAATTGGAATTTTTTTCCCGATAATTCGGTGTTTAGTTAATGTACGAACGTGTAAATTATTGAATTTATTGAACAATACACCACCACTGAAGGCTATACACTATACAGCCGGTACAATAATAATAATTATGGTATTAAACCATAGAGTAAAGAATATATATAGAAGGGCCATACCGTATACCTAAATGAAGCAATCAAATGGAATACGCTAAGAGTGATCATTTTGAGAAAAATAAAATTATTTTTCTTATTTGGTTGGTACCACTTTAAATTTTCATATTATCATATTATTTTAATATATTTATAACAATAACGTTAATTTTTAAGTATCCGATTGAGCAAGGAATACAATATTTCGATACGGTAATTTGATTCTTTTCAATAGGTCACTCTAAGCGTATTCCATTTCAATGCTTCATTTAGGTATACGTATGGCCACGGGTTGTTGTATTAAACACTTACGGAAAAACGCGTACCGCAAAACACAACAGCGTTGTCATCGGTCCCGATCAACGTGTAAGTCGGACCGCAGTCAATAAACTGTCAAAATGACATCAAATAACAATCAAATATTACTGTTACACATCGAATCCGTTTTAGACATAAGTGTAGGTTTTTCTTATGAGTGTTATTCGAAAAATCATAGCAAAAGTTTGAAAAACGTTGAATTGTGAATGATAATATTGTTTGAATATTCGTCTGTTTGAAACTATTATCATTTTTGAACTAACACTATCATGAATCGACAAAGTCTGAAATTATTTTACTTTGAATAGGCGTTGAAATAATCTTCATAGCGTCAATAGACAATAAACATTTTTTGAATTGATACGATCAAATTAAACTATTCAAACTTTTGAAATTTCCGTAAGTAAGTCGAATGAAGTTTCAAATGAAAGAAAATTCAAGAAAATGTATTTTCAAAATACGTTTATTCAAATATAATCGTTTCTAGAACTTAATTATTCAACCTTATGTGTATTCAAAATATTGTAAATTGAAAAAAAAAAAAATAGATAATTCAATATTTTTAAGTCCCCGTGCAGTGTTGAATCAATAAATGAAGTTTCAAATTTTGAAGAGATTCAAAAAAATGCATTTTCAAAATTTGATTATTCGAATATAATCGATTCTAGTCATTCAAAAACTTTTACTGGTCTCCCGTACTTACCTGTGCTTTGCTGAAACCGGGCAAACGGAGCCAATTCGGTTTGTTTTGTGACACGTGTGATTTTCCCCGCTGCGAATAAATGTTACTTCCCCAAATCACCACGTGACCCTGTGCTGTGATGGCTGCGCTATGACACTCGCCCAGACACACTTCGGTCACGCACAAGCCCTCCAGAAATTTCACTTTGGTGAATAAACTCTCAAACGGCACTTCTTTGAACTGAAATTATTATCGTTATTGAAATAGTAAGTTTTATTATAATAACAATACAATAATTATACAAATTCATCTATAGTTTTTAAACGAAACAGTTTTCAATTATTGAGAAAAAAAAAATTTTTCAGGCATAAAACCGTCTCCTTGCCGGTGACGAATGAAGGCAAATCTGTGATCGATTGATGCTTACGGGGTTTGTTTTTTTATTCATTTACTCAAAGGAATACCATTATAAATAGCAAGTACACCTATTTTAGGATATAGTGCATTTTCAAAAAATATGTATCCGTTAAACAAAGGTGCAAATATGTAGGGGACTTGGGAGTCCAGCCCCATCAAAACCATTCAAAGTCCCCATAGTTTTTTTGGAAATTGCATAAGGTTAATACTTTTAAAGGGGCTAAATCAAAAAAATAAATATGTTAACCCCCCAAATTTTTTATCCTAATTGCGTTTATGCCGTTAAAATAGGTACAATTGTCAATTATCATTGGCCGCAGCGATTTCTGTTGAAAATAATGTTTGATTTTGTGTTATTTTTTGTAAAACAAAAATCAATAAAATCTAAATTCCATTGTTATTTTCAAAGAAAACAATACTTTCGTGCGACAAATTACTATTATACTTAAACCAATGACTGTAATGTATACAATCTACTCGACCTAGTCGTTAATACGGAATTATGGCAATAGACGTTTCCACGCACGTTCTAATGTCACGATGCGGATCGATTGACATCAATAAGTTATGGACAGGATCAAACAGGACAATCGAATGTCTGAATATCATATTATTTTGTATACTAGCAATAAATATGTATGTATATATATTTTTTAAGCATGCTCACTCTCTTTTTTGGACGTAAAATGCAAAAATTTGGATTTTTTTTTGGGGGGGATGTTCAACTTATAAAAACTGTGTTTTCCATAACTAATTTTTTCATGTCTCCTTAAGGATGTCCTGTGGAGATACAAACTTTTTTTTTTCAAGCGTCACCCTCCCTCCCCTATTTCAGCTACGGAATTTCATTCGGGTAATTTTTCTGTGAATTTTTATGTACTGAAATCCAAATTCGAACGAGTAGTTTATATTTTACAATATTGCGAATTAATTAATTACGTAATTAAATAATATGTAACCAAGAGATTGTTTTCCTTAATACTTAAATTTGAATAATCCAAAACCACTAGTTCAAATTTTGATTTAAATACATCAAAATTTACAGGAAAAGTAGTTCAAATAAAATTCAGCAGTTAAAATAGAGGGTTGCCTTTTTGAAAAAAGAGTTTGTGTCTCCACATCCTTTTATATACATCAAGTGACTTTAGCTGCAGTGATGTGAATGCGGACACAAACAATGTGATATTATTATTAAAATTCATAAAAAAAAAAAAACACTAATATTATCTTCAGTTAATGAAACTGCGATATTACAACAACGGAAGTTTACTTTGAGTTTGAACAGAGACGGCCGGTTCAGACCGAGTTTGTTGCACTTGTTCAGTCCGCACGCGTACACGTTCTGACGGTCTGTGATAATGGCCGTGCACCCGGGACCGCATTGGATCGATGCGATTTTCTCGTCCACGTGGTGCCAGTTAACCAAAATCGGGACGCAACTGTACGCGTGAACATAATCACACGGGGCAAAATCAGTATCGATCATTTTTGGGAGTTGAGATTGCTGGGATTAATGATAAATAATAATAATTTATAAATAATGTGTTACTCGCCAGTCTTGCAAATTGCCCAGTCCGAGTTGCCCGTAATTTCCGCGACCCCAAGTGTACATCTGTCCCTCGTTGGTGAGCGCAGCGAGGTGATAGTTGCCGCAAGACACTTTCACGATGTCCACTTTCAGTAAGAATTCTGTCGAACACGACACGCGCACGTCAACAACAATAACGTGGTAGCTCTGCTTGAGAACGGAGATGGGGGGGGGGTGATAAGCAATAACCAGTGGTTGTTATAAGAGATTAACGATAAATCGGTCAATACACGAAAGAAAAAGCTGGGCACACATCGTACCATGAGTATCCTCCGCTTTTCAGATGGGACTTGGTGCGATTGTTAAATTTAAAAAAAACGATTTATAATTTCTTCGACAAAACAATTGTGAGTAGACCTTCGGTTTATTCGAGATCATTTTATTTATTAGTCATACAAAAAAAATTCACCAAAACATTTTTTATAGTAAAGTCTATATTATTATACATAAATTTTCATAAAGTTTGGATTGAAAAAAATAGAATCACTTAAAAGAATTATCTAGACTGTTGAAGCAAATTCTATTATTGTAGGTACACTAACCTCTTCTCTCCACTCAAAATCTAAAACGTTAAATAATGTGTACACAATGGTTAAAAACTACAACAGAACAGATCGGTCATACCATAAATCATGTTAGTAAAAAGTAGAGAATGCATAGAAATATAATTTTTAAATTTATGCGATTCCTAATGAATTTCGTTAAAAAAATTAACAGAATGTTTTTCAAAACACCAACTGTCTACTATATTTTGCTAATTTAAAATAATCAATAATTTTCCGTAAGAACCAATTATATATAAAAATAAATTCAAAGCAGTGCATGGCATGCCATATAAAACGCGTTTACTTTTTTGCGTAATTTTTCGTGATTTAATCATTCGGCGTGTTCGAGAAAAAAAATTATATAGGTGGAGGCCCGGTTGTGTGTTGGTATCTATGTATGATCGTTAAATTCACTACTTAAAAAGGATGCTAGAAATACAATTTATGGTTTTACTTTATAATATGCGTGATTGTCACCTATTAGTTTCGGTCTGGACACACTGTTCCAATCTCCGTGGCCCAGAGCACCGTATTTACCGTCACCGGTGGTCATGACGAGACCCGTGCTACTGACAAAAACGCTGAAGTTATGTCCTGCTCCCACTCTGCAGATGATCAAGAACGTGATTTCGGTCAACAATATATTACATATTTCGAATGTATCTCTGTCGTTGTTATTAATTATTAGGGATCAGATGTTTATGACTTGAAAGTATTTTTATTTGTTTATTTATATTCTATACCTTATAAAATGTGTTCCGATAAATGACTAATTAATATTATTTGCTTTTATATTTGATTTTATATTATATTATGCTTTTGTTTATTTCGTCTGTAATATTATAGTAATAAAAATTATTATAAAGTTCTACGGTTGAGAATTAATAAATTGTAAATTGTATTTATATAAAATATTAAATAAATAATTTGATTACGTGTTTGTAACAATTTCAAATGGATTTTCTATGTTGTTTTTGTGGCATTAAATATTTTGTTTAGGCCCTTTTCAGGGTTATTTAAGTCATCATAGATACATTTTTTCAAGGAGTTTTTAATAGATTTTCTGGGGGGGGGGGTGGGGAAAGAGGCACAAACATCCGAACCCTAGTTATTATTATAATAATAATAATAATAATTGTCGATTATTTTACTGGGTTATGTGTTTGTCCATTAACGAGACCACGCATTGTGGATCGTTTTTCCACGGCGTTTCTTCGCCGTGACCCAGCTGCCCGTGCTTGTCCTCGCCCCAAGTGTAAACCGAGTAATCTGCGTCCAATATACATAATAACATAACTTTGAGCGACGAATTGGAAAGCAATAACGTGTAAAACAACGAAAGGTAGCGTTTTAAATTTACCACCCGTCAGCGCGACGAAATGCGTCTGACTCACGGCCAACTGTGCGATCTGAGTCTTGAACGGCAAGTGCACTGGCTGTAAATTCGTCGGCGACGTAAACTGATACACTACCGACCTGTATCACCACGATGACAATGTTGGTAAAATATAATTTACATACAAACAAATCATATGGGGGAGTACATCATAAAAAAGTGCAAAAAAAAGTTGAGCTCGAAATGCGTCCCGGATAGTTTCGGATGCTATTTGTATATTGGTACTTAAATCAAAAATAATTTACTATAAATAATTTGTTGAATGTTTAGTACATAATATATAATATATGTATATAAAGCAAATCAATGTTAAATCTGATCAAAAACTAATTAATGTAATATAAGAAATAGGTAAATAATATTTTGTTTAAATCATGAGTCAAATGAAAATTTGTTTGTCAAATAAAACAAATAAACATTATAATCCTAGTGTATTCATAGTGTATAATATAGCCAATAATACGAATAAAATAAATGATACAAAATAAATATACCTAATCAAAAAGCTTAATATAAAGTCAATAATACGATATACATAATAAATAAATAAAAAAGGTATTTATCGGGTAGGTCAATTAAAATATTAGCGTATCAAATTTAATTAAAAAAAAATTCACTCGAATCCAATTAAAAGTTTGTACAGTCGATTATACAAAAAAATTAATAAATTAATATAATAAACTATAATTTGCTTATTATTGCTTATCAACCAGGAATCGAAAACAAAACCTATCAACTTGTTTATCGTAATTTAAAATATTTTGTAAATATCTCAAAACAATTTATTAACTTATAATAAATACGATAACGTCAGCCTATTTAGCAAACGGCGTAACTCCGAAAAATTCCAATTTCATTTTTTAATGTCATTCAATAGAAGAAAAAAAATTACGCGTCGATTGGTATTATAATAATGTTATTTAAGTGTGTTTTCTTCCATGAAATCAGTGTTTATTGATACGCATTAGTCGTAATTTCGATATACAAATAAAATAATATCTATAGAAACCGGCGTACTCCATATAATAAATCATATACATTTTTATTTATTACATAAATTTCAATTCAATAACTTCTAAAATGTCAACTACCAATAAAGTAATACTAACAAATATTTGTTTGGTAAAAATTAGTCAACCGGAATTAATTAAACGTTTTTTTTTCTTCTACTGTAAAATTTGGTGTTCTGCTTAATATGCCGTTTGCTAAATAGGCTGACGATATAGAACCTCCGAAAACTGAAAAACATATACTACTACTTGACACGTCATAGTGGGACGCATCTCGTGTACACTTTAATGGAGGGGGGACGCTCCTCGGGTGCTCCGGTTCAAATGGAAAAGAAAAAGTCACGATCGGTCGGTCAACCCCCACCTGTTTAGCGAATCGTCGTTGTTCAATCCGAAGTCACTGCCGTCTTCGACGCAGTCGACATCCGTCACGAACCCAATGAAATCTGGCACTATTTCCACCAATTCGTTGGCGTCGGGTCTCTGGAGCGGATCTTTTTGCAATAAATCGCTGACCAATTTTTTCAAATTGGACGAATAACCCAACGGTATCGGCGCGAAACTCTCCTGGAGAGCAGATGGAACGTTAAGTTTAGCGCAGCGAGAATATAAAATATTATAAAACTGTTGTCGCTACGTGCTTTTGTTATGAAATGAATGAGCGCCGGCAAGTTGGAGGCGTCGAAAGTGCGTTGTAGGCTCGTCATCTCGTACAGTATACAACCCAACGCCCAGATGTCCGATTTTCGGTCGTACTGTTTACCCTCGCACTGCGAACAACAACAATCGGCATTTTACACGCGGCGTAGACGCGAAAAACTATGAACTCACCATTTCCGGACTGATATAGTACGGAGTACCAACTACCGTAAGCGCTTGTAGCTTTGTAGTCATTATTTTCGAAATACCGAAATCGCCCAATTTTACCGTACGATCTCTTGTGAGGAACACGTTCGTCGTCTTTAAATCTCTTCGAAACAATAGTTGAATAAATAAATGTGTACTATGCGAATTTCACAAAAGGTTTTCGTCTAAATATTCTAAACAGTGCTACAGTGGTTCCTAAAATTTACTTATAATAGTAATTTTCTACTTGCCGAGTAACAAAAGTACATAACAATAATATTATGTGCTTTATGACTTGGTAAATTAAACAAAATAACTAGTTATTGTTTTAGAATTTTATTATTGTATTATTATAGTATTATAATAATAATATGTAATAAAAACCTTTTCACTCTATGTTTATACTGTACAGACTAAAGAGTCTGTTCTTGTAATCGCACACATGAAATTGTTTCAGAACATAAAAGAAAATATAGTTTATTTATTTATTTATTTTTTTTTGGGGGGGGGGAGGGGATTTTTTTATTTATTTTTTTTTTTTTGAATTACAGGTATTTATTATGATAAAATATAATTATCCAAAAAAAAAAAAAACTTACCTGTGCAAAATATTGCGTTGATGAATGCACTGTATAGCTTGACACATTTGTAAGAACATTTCTAAAATTTGCCTTTCCGGCAGAAAGTTGTTCTTACGTCCGGCCAAGTACTCTGCCAGTGTACCGCCATCGGCGTACTCCATTTCGATCATGAGAACGCCGTCCATTTCAAAACTGCCAAAGTAACTTTTCACCATTGGAAACAAAAATAAAAAATAAACAGAAAAATGATTACTTTTAATGGACCATTTCCACGATTAGCTCTCCGAACGTACGATTAAAAAAATATGATATCAATTATTGATAACAGGATTCTAAGTATAAGCGCGATTTGGATAGAAAAAATTAAAATATTAAGGGGCCAACACGTTTGTGTGTTTGATAACTCTTAAAGGTAACTTTTGCAATTTTCGAAAAATTGAGATTAAAGTGGTTTTGGGAAGAACTTAACTCCCTGATTTGCATATATATATATAGTTCTAAGATTTCATGCATTTTTTTTTTTTTTTCTTGAAATCTTCACGAAATATTTCATTCTAGAGAAAAATTAGAGATTAAAGGATTAAACAACGCGTTATTAACATATTATATTTTGTTGGTAATACAAAAACAACCACATTATAATTATGATAATATAATATACCTTATTATATTCGGATGACTGAGTAACGACAAGACTTTTGCTTCGTTCAACGCGAGTTGTCTCTCTTGTGCCGTCATGTCTAACATGTTGATTTGCTTGATAACAACTAAATTGTTTTTGTTCGTGTTCCGGTACAGAGTCGCCACCCCGAATGCTCCTGTAAACGATTTTATTGCTGAACAGACGATTCAGAGCAAATGGTATTCTCCCAATCTGTTAATAATTTTTATTGAAATACAGAAAAAAGTATACAAAGCACTCGATGTCAGTGTTAATATTCAATTTGATATTTTAAATAATTTCATCAGACGGAACTTTTTTCCAGTATCAAGTTTATTTTATAATATTAATTTATTAATTTGTCACATTATGCCATTAAATAAACGACATTATTGTTTTTACCCAAATATATGTATATTATTATTAGTATTTCTACACAGCGGTCTATGTTTCACCCTCACCTTTTCCCACGGTTCGGATCCGTTGGTATCCGTCCATAGCGGTCTTGGTAGGCCGTACGTCAGTCGAGTTGAAGTACAGCTCACCGTAGTTCTCTTCTCCCATCAAATCCGACCATATGCCTACGTCACACTACGCAACACACGGTAATACAGACCCGAAATCATCATTGTATTATAATCATCATGATTACCATAGTCAGTTGTCGCACGGCTGAACTCAGTTGATATTTTACACAGCTCGAGGCCAAACGGCTGTTGAAAAAGTCCAATCTCGATCCGCGATGACAATACTCCGACAACGACTTTAGGAAGTAATTTACGTCCGGGTCGTCGATTATACTGTCGCTGTTCAGAACCTTAAAATGAATCGTTATACGGGATTTTACGTTATTGTAAAGACTAAATATTGTTTCGTTGAATAAAACGGCTACAATAATATATCAATCGGTTATTTATTTGGTGTACACATTTTCCATACTTTAAACTTAACTCCTACTGCCCTTTAATCACTCGGTTAGGTTACCAAACTCATATAATTATATTGTTATTGTAATTTTTTTTCACCAATAAACAAGGGGGGGGCTGGGCAGTAGTTCAAGTTTTGAAATTTTAAAAAGCTCCATGATTTTATAACTGTATTTTATGCGTACCCGGTACCTTGGTGTATTACAACATAAATAATACATAAGAAAATAAATATCACATGTTAACAACAGACTATTTTATTAATGATAATAATATATATTAACATGATTTAATAAACAAGGGATGCACAAGGTGTTCCTAACTTAACGCCTAATGGCTAATACTGAGTATCTAATGAAAATATCGGTTCAAATACTATTTTATTTTTTTTAATTAGTTTTTTTTTTAATTAACTATTTGAGCAATTAAAATTAACGTACTTTGTCGTCTGCAGAGCAGATGTAGAACTGTGTTTCATCAGAGTGCACGAGAATAGCGATACTTTTCACTTTTCGATGTTGCATTTTGTCATCTACTTTAGCTGTAAAAATAAAAAAAAAACGCGTTGGTGTGATTATTAAAATGATTAACATAATATTGTAATTGTGCAAAGCGAAACGCAGGTGTCGATGAGCATAATAAAAATATTATATATTGTAAACCTATAATATTAAATATAACAATAATATTAGAGTATTTTTTCAATTTAAAATATTTTTTATAAAAAGTAATATTTCCCTTGTTTATTCAAATATGGCGGTTGATGCCATTTGAACAGTAATTACAAAAATTTGTATAAATTACGTATCATAATATGTGTCCCAGGGGAAGTGACCGTTTGGCGTAATTTAATCTGTTTTATTTACCTTTTTTTATTATTATTCAAAACTATTCGACCTATTTGGTTATTTTAATTTCAATTTTAATACAACTTTATTGTCAAACCGAAATATCACATAAAGGGATCAACTAAAAGCAGTAAAAACGTAAATAATTTAACATTTCTATTGAAAATCAACTTTTTTACAAATAAATTGTTAGAAATCCTCAAAATCTACTGAATAAAACAATTAATTATATTAATTCTTATTTACATTAAAAATTTTCTTATATTTGAAAATGCACATTGTAAATTACGTGTGTGTCAGTGTGTGTTTGCGTTTTTTTTTTTTTTTTTACATTAATCGATCTTACATTCATATTTAAAAAGCCGGATGTATTTTTCACCGTGGGTATTTTTCGCTGGGTGGATGTAATGAATCTTAAAAAAAAAAACAATTTTTTCAATAAAACGATTCTGACCGGATTCTGAGCTTCAATGTAACACGTAGAGGTAGTAATATTATTTTCGATTTCGTATTGATTATGGTTGACTATTTATTAACATAATAATCTACATAAATATTTTAATTGTTCGTGAAAATGGTAAATTTGGCTATATTTTGAAAATTGTAGTTCTGATAATTAAAAACGTATTCCACTTATTTCAACATCAATGTAAATACAATAGAACTAGGTAAATATGAGTTTGTATTAAAGTTTCAAATTCTAAAATATAATGAATTGAAATTTTAATGAAATAATAACAAGAAAACCACCATTATTCTGAATAAACAGGCATTGGAAAAGTAATTGTAAATTTAAATCATTGTACAAACTTTTGAGAAAATTTTATCCAGGATAGGAAAACAAGTGAGAAATATTTTTTAGAAAAAAAGTCCTACGGATCAAGGATTAAAAATCCGGACATACTTCTCAGAAGGGTATGTTATATTTTATAGAAACAATAAATAAATTCTTCTACAAATAATGATTCTGATTGGACCTTTAGTTTATTCAAGGCAATTTTACTTAAAAATTATTAAGTTTATTGTCATTACAAAAAAAATAAATATTTTTTGCTCAGTCAGAACGTTTGACAAATGAATAACTCTAGTGTAATCCATGTAGATATCAGATACTAGATTTTCACATTTATACAGCTTATTGTTCGTTATTCCTTTAATAATTATTCAGAACAATTTTGTTTGAAAATCGCATTATTTTTTTTTTTTTTAAGGGTGGGAGGTTTAACAATTATATTATACACTTTACTCATCTTATTTTACTGTACACTTTACTTTACTTTAATTTTTTTTATCTAATAAATAAAGAAAAGGAAAAAAAATCGTGAAAAAAATGCTGTTAGAAAGAAATGTCAAAATTTTTTTTCGCTGAAAGTGTTCGCAGGAAAAAAAAATTGAAAAACATCATTGTAAAAACACTAGGTTCTGAATCTAAAATAGAAAATAGAAATTCTACATTTCTATTACATCTTTTTTTTTCAAGTTTATAAGATATAAAAGATAAAAGTTTAATGTCATTTTTATTGTAGTACTTTAAGAATTTCGACAAAAAAGAAATTTCACTAGATTGATTGATTAATATTTTTTTTTTTCTTGTTTAAAAATTGTAAAATATATCTATTTTTGATGTAATTTTTTAACATTTTTATGCCATTTTATGCATTTTTTTTTTATTCCTTTTTTTTACATATTTTTAGGTCATCAAGTTCCGAGCTCTAATTATTATGATGTATTAATCGCGAACGAATATTAATATAATATAGAGTGACCATATTTAAGTAAATAAAATACAGGACAAAAATATATTTTTTTTTTCATAATATTTTTAAATAAACAAGTATTTATTACATGTAGGTATATACTATATATATATATATATTTATGTTTTTGAATCGCGACAAAAGTATAATTTTTTGACTGCCTATTATAGATTAAATTTAAACTCATGAAAACATTATTTTGAAAAACATGAAATAACATAATGTAACTAAATTGATACTTTTTAAAATTCCTTCAAATCCTTTATTCATGCATATTGAATACTTTACTTTCTAAAAAAAAAAACTTGTTAATTCATTTTACGATTATAATTAACCTAATGGTATCCAAAAGATTTCTAGATTCTTACATTATTTTATTCAATAATTTCATTTCAAAAATTTAAAAATTTTTAAATCAACAGTAAGTCAAAAAACGGGATTAATACGGGACAGACTTGGAATTACGGGACAATAAGCGTCTTGTGAGAAGTTTGTCAGAACAACAGGACACAGAGCCGAAATAAAGGACAATTCTGTGTAAAACAGGACGTATGGTCACCTTAATATAATATGTACTTACAAATAATGTCGTCCAACGATGACGTGTCATAATTGTATCGGACGACGAACACGCCGGGCAACGTATTTTTCACCGCCGTCGTGAACTCCGGCGCCCTGTTGGAAACTATCAACAGACGGTTGGACTTGACGCCGTAGTACAAATTGTAATCCATGATTATTATACTGTGCGCCACGAGAGTTCGGCTACGAGACTGTGTGTTTGGAAAACGTGCGGTGAAAAGGGAGGCCGCCGACGACGACGCAGACAGAAAAGTGTTTTGAACCCGTGTACCTACGTTGTATGCGGCGGCGTACGATATCATTTTTTTTTTTTTTTATGTTGGCCTAAACGTTACTAAGGTAACAGATAGAAAAAACAAAAATTATAGGTAACACGCACGACCCCAAACGGTATGGTTTTAAAACGTATACTTTTCCTTTTTAACGGTGTCAGCTTAGATTAAAATTGTTTTTTTAGATTCTGAACTTTAGTGAAGAAGCTTATGTTTTTACAATGATGTTTATTTTTTTTTTTTCCGCTCTGTAAACACTTTTTCGTATAGAACCACTGGTCCAAAAGTTTCGATCAGTAACTTTATAGATCCAAAATCGAACCCAGATGGTACTTTTGAGAGGTC
>JAIPRM010000970.1:31689-44455 GCA_025469315.1 Stegophylla sp. TES_Ste_2020 | reverse complement strand
AATGTCATCCTTATTTAATGTAAAAAATATAATGTAGTGTGTACCTGAAGCAGCAGCACAGTGCGGTTGGAATTACGTGCGATTCGTAATAATTATCGTTATGTAATAATAATGATTATTATTGTCGTTGACATTATGAAATTTCATTTGCGTGTGCGTGTGTAAGCGAGACAATCGAATGAGACGTGATCTTGACTTTTATTTTAGTACCGCTGATGGGTCATTGGGTATATTCATATGCCTAGGAAAAAAATCTATTTTTCAATTACATAATATTCTATACGATACACATTCTAGAGGCTTAACCGGTGCACAAATCGGTATCAGGACTTATCAACCATCTCGTTGACGTACTTGAAAAAAGTAAACCGGTGTGAGACAATATCGAAATTAACTTTGCAAACAAAAGTCTAGCAAACTTTTGTTTTTGAAATACTTTTTCGAAATTTTCATCCGGCCACTCTTTAGATCAGAAACCGGCTTCTGATGTTACATTATTAAGGAGGCATTTTGAAAAATTTTCTAGAGAATTAAGAATTCATTGTTATTTGAATGATGTTTATTTATTATTATTATTCTGTATACATTCTTATATGGAATTACGTGTGTAAAAGTTTCAACCAATAATATTTCGAATCAACTATCTGTTCTTGGCGGTGCGTCAGTGGTCAGTTTTCGAAATTCTTAATAGTTCTCCCGAAATTTGGGAATAAAACCTTTAAAACTTTTTATTTGTTAATCTAAAATTAAAAATATTTTAGTGAAGGGAAATTTCAAGTATGTGTGATTTTTTTCCTAATACTTTTCTCGTTAAATTTTTTTTCTGGTAGTTGGGATATAAAATCGGTAAAAAATAAATTTGTTTGTAAATAATAGACTTAGTAATTAATTAATTAAAATTATAAAACTGAATCTATCCTCATTTTGTCGAAGAAATGATTTAAAATGTTTCTTAAAAATGTAACATTATATCATCTCCCTAGGAGCGAAGAATGTTCACAGTGCGAAGTAGTCAGGATCATATATATATATATATTTAGAAAAATTTTTTTTATTGAATTTCTCTCGATATTTATACTATGCATTTTTGGTCATCGTTTTACACATTTATACCGTATTAATACTTGGTAATTATCCAGAATATTTAATCAATATTGAAGTTAGGTTAGGTTAGGTTAGGTTTACGTGTGCCCTGTAAAAATATGCTTGATTTATTATATTATTATCATGCTAGTCGACCCTTCGAAGGCCTTTTAGGTTTATTTATTCATATACGTATATGTATTTTATTATTATTACTGCATTGTATAATATTATATACCCGGTAATAATCATGTTATTCATTTTGACGGGGTTTTCTTGTCGCGTGCAAATTATTTTTTCTTTCATCATTATTTTTATTTTCTGCTAAAAAAATGATAGATGTAGAAAACTCTTTTGTAGGTTAGTATAATATTGCGTGAGTGTAGGATTGATTAGAATATAAACGTCTCTGTTGTACCCGCAAACCGTAATTACTCCGCATATTTAATGTACATCTACTAACCTAACCTTTTTCACCAGTCCCTTCAATGAGTAGGTCAGATTAGGCTTTTTATGAGGCTTACACATTATAAACTTAAGGTTACGAATTTTATCAGTGAAAAACATTTGTGTAAATATATAATAATTTCATTGGTTTAATTTTATATATATGGAATTTTGTAAATTTTTATTAGCATACTGATTTTCATTTTATTCTTTATTCTTATTCTGATTCACTTTAGATTAAACATTTTTGGTTAGACGTGGTGGATGCTTTGATCAACTGATATAATGTGTGTTACTGTAAAATAAATTACTTCTGTTAAGTCTGTTAAGTATGTTTTATTCAATGAAAATATTTTCTATATAAATAATATTTTTTTTTTTTTTTTTTACATCCTTTTGGTGTCACATTAGTCCAAAAAATTGTTTATTTTATTCATACCAACTGGATAATATACTATTAAATGTATTCTATTTATATAATCACCAATGATGTTAGTTTTATTTCATTCACGCAACCTTGCATGTCCCGTTTTCTTGTTTAATTATATTGTATCGATTCGTTATAACACAGAATTATAGTGAACGTTTATTTGAAAAAAAAAAAATAACGAAAACAATGCATCACTTATAGTTAATATATCTAGCGTTTACAAATCCAGTAATAAAACTTCTAAAGTGTTTTCGAATCTTGTTCTCGAGTCAGCTCTTGCATTTTTATTGTATTTAAAATTAGGTATGAAAACTTGTTATATTTTTGGAAAATATTACTCTTTCAATGCGAAAACAATAAGTATTAGCGTGTGGTGTTTATTAGGAAATTAAATCAATATTATAAATGAACGTACAATAAAATAATAATATGAATGCAGTTATATTATGCTAGATTAATAGAACTACGCCCGTTTTTAAAAAGATAACAAATTTCATAATCAAACAATATATTTCACAAGGACGTACTTAAAAAAAAAAAAAATGTGCCTAATAATAATATTAAATAAAAATGTCATACCCGTTATCATCAATCCATGTGCTATTTATTTTTTTCAGTTTGACACATTGTTCTGATATTTTTAAATACTTAATACTATTTACCTGTGTGTGTGTGTGTGTGTTTAAAATGTATTTTCGTCATGTTCATTCATAATAATATTATAATTCTATTGATCATCACAGAATGAATAATGTTAAATTACCGCCAACATGGTGTGAAATTTTGTTTTACATTAATTACATATTTTAACTATTGGGTTGTATTGTAGAAAATGTAACTATATAATAATAATATGTTTTTTGTTACCACTTTCGAGTTACTGGCAGAGTTGGTATTGTTAGGTCCGGATATCCGTTCTTTTTTTGTTTTGTTTTGAAATGCTGTGATACTATGGTCTATCACTCTTATTACTGTGCAAATAAAACTGTAAAAAACATTCCATACCTGTATTCATATATATTTATATGTTTGTGTTCAAATTTCAGTAACTATTAATAATAATTATTCTGTGTGCTTGATAATGTTATAAGAAAATTCACCAAACAACACGTCTCATCGTCTCTGGATCGTATTTGAATCGGTTTGGTCCTGTTACATAGTTTTCACAGGCGTCACAAGTATGCTAAAATAATAATTAAGAATAAAATGTGAATCAATCATACGTGACGTATTGGTATTGCGTTATTTAAAATGATTTTTATTTCTAAAATTCTGTGTGGATTTTCTCTTTTAATACTTTTGTTTTATTACTGCCATATAATTTTCACTTATTTACAACAAATACATAAAATATATATATATATATATATCATGTTGTTGGTTAAAATGAGAAAAGTCTATTTTGAAACATAATATTTCTATTAAATTACATAGCTTATTGAAAAAAAAAACCGATGTCAGTTTGGTTTTTTTTTTTTTTGTATAAACTGCTCATTAATAATAAAACATTATTGTTGCGACAATTAATCATGGAGGGTTGTGCAGAGAGAGAGAGAGAGAGAGAGAGACCTGATTATAAATAATTCCATGGCGTAGAATATCAGCCATAGTCTCACATTACAGCAAGTAATAAAATATATTCCGATTAATTACTCAATCATTGAGATAATAACCCGCACAACACTAATCGGATGTATAAAACTGTATGCTCTTATTATTGTCACATAGTTCGTTGTTCTTCGGGGGACTAACTACTACGAATGAATAATTATAATTATTACAAGTGTCCATCAGTTTCACATTATACTCGTGAGCGCTCATTAATTTAATTGCTTATTAATGGTAGTGTCGTGCGATTTGGCGTTGGTGGTGCTCTATTGGATTGAAAAGTTATTGATATAATTCTCGTTTACGTATTTTGTAGGTATCATTTGCATAAAGTATATATATATTATTCATTATGTTCGTGTCTTAATCTACAAAATGATATTTTGATATTCGAAACTCTGAATAACTTAATATCGTGTTAAAATGATCTAATTTAAATGTTACCTACTATACTGTAGTAATGTGAGCTCTCGATGGTTGTGGTTTTGCGGTTTATTTTAGTCTTGAGATATTCTGCTCTTGGCCTGCCCGATTTAACTTACGCATACCGGTTGGTTGTTACTCACACCACACGTCGTGTCGACTCGCCAATGATCCGAAATTCTATTACAATATTACTCTTTGTACGTTCATTAGTTCATCTGTATCACACGCCATGTTATTGTAATATCTCTGAAATGTGTAGTTTCATTCGGTTCACATATCATCGTATGTCTCTTTAATTACACAAATCAATTTAATAGTTCCATTAATAATCGCCATGTGCTCTTCTAGCTACTTAGTTGTGTATCTCGTTAGCATAATACAATAATTTCCCCACGAACTTCTTCGTTAAAGCAAATAGTATTTCAATTTCGAATAGTTTTGTCATAATAATTAATTATTTTTATGACCCCTATACGTATATGTGCATTACTGTTGCGCGTGACAAGTGTTTTTTTTTTTTTTGACGACAGATATATTTTATAGTCTACAAAATTGTACTGTATAAACATTATTGCAATCATTCATAAGATAATGAAATTGAAAATTTTAACAATTTCATCAGAATATTTGAAAAATAGGTAGATATTAATTTTAGATTCTGAACGAAGTGAAGAAGCTAGTGTTTTTACAATGATGTTTATTATTTATTTTTTTTTGTGTCGGCCACTATGATTTTCCCTATTTTTGCTTCGTTTCTACAGTGCCAAACCCTAAGTATCTATCCTAATTTAAACTCGAAATTTGAACATTTTATTTTACGACGCCAAATTTGGTATAATAAAATAATTCTGATTTTGTTTCGAGTATTTTTTTTATTTATTTTTTTTATTTGTTTACCCAACGTCGTTGTCGTTTTTTAAAAAATATATTGGTTTAGATATGAAGGAGGAGGGATATGTATGACGCAATAGCACTTGAAAAAATAATATATATAAATATTTGCGTACCTACCTATTATTCAAACGATTTCATAAAATATCATAAACGCGAATTTTGTTATTCGTAGATTATATCGTAACGCGACACTAAAATACAAAACAATAATAGTATGCACTAGGAAATCTTTTTCTAATATGGTTCAAAAAATCATAATTTAGTCATTTGTTTTATTTATTATTTTTTTTTATTCGATTCGTCTTCCCATCGAATAATCATTCTTCTCCGGGTTTTCTGCTCAGTTCGCGCGTTCCCTGGTGTCGACAGAGACGACGGCAACAATAAACAGCCCAAAGTGCAGTCACGTTTTTTTCTTTTGAAATCTTACACGACGAGCTGGCGCGGCGTAGTGGTGTGCCGCCGGCTGCTCGTCCGTCGACCCGACGACGACGACCGTGTGTCCTCGTGGCGTGGCGCTCGTATTTTTCTTGCCGTATTCGTAGCGCCAGAAGCCACAACTCCCAATTTCAACTAACAATAATAAAAATTATGTGAGCTGTAAAAAATAGCTAAAACTGTACTTAAAAATACTTTTTGGTCGCAATTATGTTATTAAAAAAATGATCCAAAAATATTTTCACTACACAAGTAGTCAGTTCAATACATATTTTTTTGCCCATTTGTAAATTTAATGAATTATGAGATTAAAAAGCCGGACATACTTCGCACCATGGGTATTCTTCGCACGTCAGGTGGAACACTCTTGGCGGGTGTGATGAATTTTAGAGAAACGATAAGTCATTTCTTGAATAAAATTATTTAGAGCGGAGCTTCAGTTAATATACAATAGTAAATATAATAATTGTCAGTTTGTGTTTAACAATTATTGTCATGTAATAACAGAATATAATCAATGTCAAATTCCATATTCATGTAGTTGATCAAATTATTATAATAAGTTACGTAATAATAAGTACTAGTATCACCAAATGGTGGAAATTTGACCAGAAAAACAATATTATATAATAATATAATATTTTATAATTCATTTTTGTGTGATTGTATACTGATCTTACATAATATTACTATACTGATATACCCGCATTGAACTTCAATGTTGAACTAAAAATTATTTTGTCACATACAATATTTACGAAAAACAAAGTTGATTTTTCGTTTATTACGTCTGATGAATATTCTATAAATAATTTGAAATTACAATAAAATATAAACATCATAATAAAATAAAATAAAGTTGTTCTAATTATCGTAAATCAACATTAAATATCACTATAACATAATTAGTACTAGTGTTTTTCACGTCGTCGTCTCTATAGCCAGTCAAGGTTGAAAAAAAATGCGAAAAATTAGTTTACCGGGTATAGTATGAACACATCCAGCAATTTCAACTAGACCAGTGGTTCCCAATTAGCAATGTGCCGAGGACCCTTAGCTAAAACTTAAATCGAACCGACGAATCCCTTTTTACGAACGTGTTTTTGGAAGTTCCTGCTTTCTATACATGTATTGTTTCAACTTTATCTAGGGGTCCGCGGACCACCAATTGAGAACCACTGAACTAAACCACTAGACTTCAAGAACAGCATTGAAAACAGTGTTGAAATATAGTCGTTATTTAATATGATACTCGTAAATATTGAATATTCAAAATCGAATCATTAGAAAACTATAGATGCGCGCTGATATTCCTTCACGCTATCGTACTCAGCGTTGAAAATACATAAAATAGGGTTGCCTCTTATTATTAGTATCATATAGAGAGGCAAATCGCGTTTCAAAAAGTTTCTTGTCGAATTTTTCGGACAAGTATTTCTACACGAAAACTTTTACACATAAAAAAAAAAAATAAATAACAATAAACATTATTGTAAAAACACACTGGCTTCTCCGCTTCACCCAGGATCTAAAATTTATAAAATTATAAATAAGACACTAATTATTGACATAATACGCCTTTGTGAAAAATTCCGATTTTTCAAAAATTGTTTTCGACTGCTGTGCGGCGACAACGTCACCCCATGGGCTACCTACCCTCCCACGGACACTCGATGCTTGCGTTGCGAGCTCTAGCCCTTGTCCTTCACCTTGCCCTTGCCCGTGATGTCGGAGCAGTGACCACATTTGAGGCCTACGCTTCGAAGGTCCCCTGTTCGCATGGGGGGCGATGACCTCGACCCGCGCACCGCCTTCTCGGAAACCTGCAGTGCCCGAGGTCGTTCCGTCTGGCGGCGATACTACTTCGAGGTGTTCGGTCCACTGTAATACGATTTAATCGAAATTAAGTATGCGAGAATATGACTTTGCGTCTTATGATATTTACTATATAAATAGCTCGTCTAAAATAATGTTGAGAGGAAAACTCCCGTTGTAAAAGGACCTTGAGTATCAAAAAAAAAAAAAAAAAAAAAAAAAAAAAAGTTTTAAATGTTTTTTTCCGAATCAGAAATTTCGGTGGTGTCTAATTAAATGTATGATTTAATGTTCACCTTAAGGGCATTCGTTATTTGCTGTTCACAATTCGTAACAATTTATAAAAAGTATGGTTGGCTTGTCAGTAAAAAAATGATGATCTAACAATTTTGGAATTCGCCAAAGTTTATCTCTCTCTCTAGTGATCAATTATTAAAAGACCTCAGAATATAATGAATGAACTTTGTTGAACGTCGTATTCATGTGTAAAAAATTCGTCTTTCGTTTTGCATTCATGAATATAACATTTTTGTTGATTGGCTACTTAAAACATCCGTCGTTACTGTTTAGAATTCATTTTTCATACCTAATTAAGTAGTAATAAATAAAGAAAAGTATCAAGCAAAAAAAAAAAAAAAAAATGAATTTTCTACGTAATTTTTGATGAACAAAATAAATACGTATTATCTCAAGATGTCAACAGTTATAATATAGTGTATTACACTATATTATTATGTGCAGGTTGTTTACTGGAAAATTCCATGATGAATACTCATAGTATGTTTATATAAAACGTGGCAGTTCGTTTGAGTGCGTTGGGGGTGGTGGTAGACTACAGCAGCCATCTCGTAAAATAGCCACAATAATTAGTTCACGTATATACGTTTGGTTTAGTGTCGGGTTTTGGCATTCGTAGACTGTGTTGTTTATACACACAAACTTTATAAAATAAGCAGCGACAAGGATTTGGCGAATCTTGTTAATGCCAACAATTTAATAAATAATTTTAAGTAATTTTTTTTCTCCTTAAATTTTGTTGTTTACACATTTGAATAAACACACATATTACTCGTATATATATATTATAGTTATATTGTTAAACCTTAAAATAGGGAACGTTATAATGTTTACTAAACCGAAGAACACCAAATTTACGTGTCATTCGATTAATCGTCGCTCGTTATTATATTTTACTATATTCTACTCGAACAATAATATATATATAAATGTATATATATGTATAGGACATAGGTAATTGCTGTTTCCTTTTATATAAATTAATTCACTGTAAGTCTTAGTTAATTACACTGATAACACATATTATGGTTGTTGGTATGTACAATACTTAAGTCTATATGTACAACACATACAACACTTGTGCTCGTATTATGTCTATATTTAAAAAGCCGTAGCTCACGCGCGCTGGATATAATATTATGATTTGGGTTTCATGTAAAACTCAAAAAGTTTAAAAAGGCAGTTTTTTTATAACATTTAGCATTTCAAATTGCATAAACCTTATGCAAAGTTTCTCAGGTGGAACAAATTTCTTTTTCCACACCATTATTTATTATAAATTATAATAATTATTAAATATAATAAATTGCGTTGTAATGATTTTTTGAATAAATATTTAAGTAGTAATTTTATTTGGTAATTTAGATTCGAAAACTACGGTTTTGGACTTGGCGTGTTTGCCCATAAACTGGGGACGATGTAGTATCATTTTTTCGATGTTTTCCAAACCTCTGTCAGTTTCATTTATATCCAGCAATCTGAACGTGGTAAAATCAAATTTCCAACAACACTTCCCATTTTTGTTACTTGCAAAGTGCCAATCTCGCTTTACCACCCGATCGTCCATTTTCCTTATCTCTTATATTATCCTCTGTAAACCTTAACGCCGCCGCCGTTTCTTCACTCTCGGTCTTGAACAAAACATGTAATAAATGTCGTCGTTTACTCTGTTGTATGCGATTACTTTGCTCCGCTCGTCCCGCGGCGGTTAATATATTATTATTAATTAATTTGTTTTTTTTACCCCCCCCCTCTTTATTACAGCCACGATCGGACCGTTTGCCGTGGGCACAGTGCTAGCATGGACGTCACCGGTGTTGCCCATGCTGGAAGTGGATAACGAAAGGTTATTCATAACCAAAGACGAAGGGTCGTGGGTCGGTTCGTTGATCGCGATCGGTGCCATCGTCGGGTCTATACCCGCCGGCAAGGGAGCGGACATATTCGGCCGGAAACCCACCATCGCCGCCCTGGCCGTGCCGTTCGTCATCAGCTGGGCAATGATTTACTTCGCGACCACCGTATGGGAACTGTACATCGCACGTCTGATAGCCGGCGCGGTCATCGGCGGCGTAACGGCCACTGTCCCCATGTACATCGGAGAGATCGCCGAGAGTTCCATTAGAGGTAAGCCAAGTTAAATGTGACACGGATGTTGTGGTGATTTAAAATGTTATAATATTAAGGCTAAAACTAGATGTAAAAAAATGTAAAAAATTAATAAATTATAAAAACAATAAAATCAGTGTATGAAAAATGTGTTTTGTGCTTATTGAAGTTCTTAATCTCCTTAATCTTAAATAATACTTTTTTTTTTTTTTCTAATCATACATTAACGAATAATAATAATAATAATAATAATTTATTAGTATTAATACATTTTTATATTTTTACGGTTATTATCAGAAGTAAAATTACTGTTGCACTGTAACACAATCGTGTTTTGTATTTTTGGGCCAAGAATGTTTGTTATCGGTGAGGATAATACATTTTTCTGAACAAAATATAAGTTCTTTCAAATAACTGATCTATATAATATTATGTTGTTAGACATTAAAATTTGTTGTGTCGATTATTTGCAAGTTGAAACAAAACGCGGTATAATAAAATTAGAGCTCGGATTTGTATGCGTTTCGTATTTTTTTTTTTTTTTTTATGATAGATTGTATTAAACGTGAGTAAGCACAAAATATATTCCACGAGGTGGTTAAAAATATGATTAATTTTTTTCGAGCATTTTTTTTTTTTTATACTTTAACATTTAACAGTTTTTTTAGGTCATTGAACTATTTTGTAATTTGATTCGTGTTAAAATACGTACGTTTACTAAAATAAAAATAAAGATTATGGTTTCCTATCATGATACTTATTTTTCTGTTTTCACTTTAATTTTTATACTATTAATTTTTTTTTTTTTTTTTTTTATCTAAACTGTATAATTATAATTATAATTTTAATCAATCTAACTCGTAATCTCAGGACCGCGGGGCGTACACATACATACGTATACAATTTAGTAGTAGCTCTTGCGAGGGGGAAGAATATCACACTACCATCATTTTTTCAAGGTTGGTGGTTTTTTTTTGTGCTATTATTCGTTGAATATGAAAATAATAAATGAAACCGTGTCATCGCGTAAAAATAATTTTCAGTACTCGCTGACGTTTGTAACGATTTGCCGCCGTTTCGTGTGTGTGTGTGTGTAGTGTTTCGATTAAAATAATGTCACACGCGATATTTCTGCGAATACCTCTCGTCGCCCATATATATATGTGTGTGTATTTTGTTTGTCCGTCGTCGTTACCGAATATAAATCGAAATTCAACAGTTTTCGAACAATGCGGAATAATTTATTTTCCTGTGAACTCGATTCGTAGGACTCACGTGCGTCCTCGCCGCGTGTATAATATTATTAATGCACGGCCGGCGTGTGATGCGCATAGAGTTTTATAGTATTGCAATGTGAGCAATATTTTTATCAGATTGTTATTATTATTATTATTTTTCCGTTATATTTCAATAACAATTCACGTCATATTTATATTTTATACCTCGCCGCGATATATTTTTGACTGTATCGACACGATGACGTTACTGCTGGAAAACGTGTGCTTAATATAAAATATAATAATATATACCCAATCTCCCCGTCCAGAGTTTTATGTTACACCAAATCGTTTCGTTTTTTTTTTTTTTTATCACAATATTTTTGTCGACGTTATATTATTGAAACGTGTCGTAATGCATATTTTACGCACAACAACAAAAACGCGAGTGACGTGAGTCTCAGTTTGCATTTTTTCCCCCTCACGATTACACAAATCACGACGAACAAATCTTGTTGTTACAGCGCCAACGCCGAATGCCGCGGAGTATTTTGAGTATTAGTATAGTGAATACGCACTTGCCTGTTTATTTTAATGTGTCTGAACAGAGATGTCATATTATTATATTAGGCGCTTTTTTTTTTTTTTTTTTTAAAAAAAAACAAGAGTAATTCATAAACGTTTTATTGGAACTCGAGTCCTCATATAATTTTATTATAACCGTGTCTTGCATTAAACATTATCAGAGAGTGTTGCCCTGCTGGTTTGAAATTAAAGTGTGATGAGTTGTGAGTGTTAACCCAAAATCGATTTGAGCGGTTCGTTGTCAGATGGAAGCAAAATCCACTGTGTGTGTATAGGTGGGTTAATGTGAATTATTGAAGGTTGAAAAAAAAGAGCACGGCTTCATTGTGTGTATACATAATATAGTATTTGTTTAACATTATTATGTATGATTAGTTAAATGTGGAACCAATTTTTAGAAAACCTATTATAATCTTTTAGGTTTTTAATTTTAATTTTATCGAAAACAAAAACCGATACCAAACAATTAATATTATTTGCATCGCATAATAAAAAACATTATGTTTTTGTAAACTTGTAGGTATTTTTCAAACTCATAGAAATGACATTAGCTTTTACATATAGATTTTTAAATCAAAATATGCCTTGTATTATGTAACTGATAATGAAAATTTCACAAATTGACGATCAAAATCAATAACGATTAGATTGGAAACTGTAGTTAAAACCTAAAAAAACCGAAACCACCAACATTATTCCCATGCCGTGATTAACAGTATAGGTACTCGTGTGTTTTATTTTTTTCCCCAGGGGAACTCGGCTCTTACATCCAGGTAAAAGTGACGCTGGGCATACTGTACGTGTACGCCATCGGGCCGTTCGTGACGTACGAACAGCTGGCGTTACTGTGCGGCATCATACCGGTGATCATGTTCTGTTTGGTGTTGCTGGTGGCGCCCGAGACGCCCACGTACCTGTTGCGGAAAGGGATGAGAAAAGAGGCGGAATATTCGTTGGTGCTGTTACGCGGTCACGATTACGACATTGCCGGCGAACTGGAGGAACTGCAGCAGCAGCTGGAAGAGGAACAAAGGCGGAGCAGCAACTTCAAGGACTTGATATCGTCGAGGGCCACGATTCGCGCGTCTATTGCCGTCATGGGACTTCTGAGTTTCTTGTCGTTTTCCGGCATTAACGTGCTCATATTCTACGCCGAATCCATATTCAGAGACAGCAGCGGTGGCAACATGATAATATCGCCAAAAATGTGTTCCATAATCATCGGAATACTTCAAGTGAGTAAAAAAAAAAAAAAAAAAAAACTAATGCCAGACGTACTTCGCATGACAGCATGGCCGTATCTAGAATGAATTTTTGGGGAGGGTTTTATTATTATTATTTTTGCAATGAGAAATTTAACCATAAATTACGTATTGACAATATTTAATATAAAATAAAAATAAAGAATTATTTTAGG